>VIAA01000016.1:1547036-1608825 GCA_015776775.1 Magallana hongkongensis
GATACAATCATGCATGTGTATATGCGTATATTGATATGTATTTACATCTACCGAGTATTATTTCCTCTATTTCTTACGGAAACTTATAGTTAATTTAAAGCTGCATAGAAACAGCCAGACAGAAATATACACGGCCCGTTAACGATTGGTCGTAATCTACAGCGGCTGAAACTGACAAGAAACTACCAGGAGTGAAATTGACACGCTCTGTTTATTGATTGGTCGAAGCCTACTGCGACCTAAGAAACATCATGGACTGCACGAAATAATCATGATGCTGTCAGACTCAAAGTCTCACAGGAGACGATTTAGCTAACGTACTTGCGTATATTAACAGTAATTCAGTGAATTTTACTTACTTTTGATAATCAACGCGGATTATGTTTTTTTTTCTGCAATGTCGCTACCTTCATATCCCGAATGAATCACTAAAGAAAGCATTTTATTGTTTAAATGTTGCTTACATTGTATATATAGATTTCCTGAGCACTATAAAACACTATAAAATCTCTCTCTCTCTCGTTCCTCTCTTTCTCTCGTCTCTCTATCTTTTTCCCTCTCTCTCTCTAACGTACATATTTTTTAGTATTTGAATACCAACAACTACAGTTAACACATAATAATTTAGCTAGAGGCTAAATTTACATCTGGCGTCCAAAAATATTCGTGTATTTATTTCTCGGGTTGATGTCTATGGATTCAAATAATTTGAAATTTATTGCTTTATGTTTGTCTTCTGACTGATTGGAGGTCAACGTTTAAAAGTGATTATTATTATAGACAATGTACCTTTTCTTTCTTTGTGTATGTGTACATACATATTCAAATCTTTTGTCTGTCATGTATTACGAAAAACCTTCGAATTTAAGCAAGGAACTGTACAAACGACCGGGTGACTGCGATAAGGTGTGAAACTTTACCGCTCGTGTTTATGTGTTTGTGTCTAGGAATAAACGGATGTACATTCCGATCGGGGAAATACACTTTTAAAACAAAGAGTCTGATTATTCACTTTTGACAAGAAAAATCATAACGACTTAGTGGAATGGGATTATCATAATTTAGTATCTATCTTAAGTTTATAATTATTTACGAAGGTCTACAAACATGTAATGTTCGCCCGAAACCGGGATTACTGATTATGCATCGGAGTTAAAAATTCATAAATTTTCTATTTTGTTGACCGATTGTTTCACACTGGGCTATCAAGTGGATTTGAAAAAAGAGAAATAATTAACAATTCTACATTTGTAAGATGTTCGTATTTTATTTGCCGACCTAGCAGAATTTGTTATCACACAGTGTTAGTCGGCAAAGATAAACTTGAGACAACAAGAAAAAAAAGTAATCCTTTTAAAGGAATGATCGGCAATAAGGATATAAAGATACCTAAAAGCAATCAACATGATCAGTTTGATGTAAAATAATATAAAAAGTACTGTGTTTTACAAAATATAGAATATTTTGAATTTGTACACCATAATTTCATCATTTAAACTGTCAACAAATTTAATTTTGAAATAAATTTGGGGAAAGCTCGTAAACTCTTGTCTAGTTTTAACTCAATTATTAAATGTTAATGTATCTTCTTCTTCAGAATACTGAGTAGGGCTCTTCAAAGAGCATTAACACGTATAGAAAGAAAAACATGTATTAAAATAATCGAATGCGACTGAAAGACATTGGATGCCATCATAACTTGGTATTGAGGTCGCATTATAACGTAACCTTGTTTATTGCCTTACGTTATGACGTCAGGCATATCTAAGGTTTAAAAGATGCATTCTCCGAAACAATGCAGACATTGGACAAGGAATATCATGATATTTCACAAAAAAGATTAACCGATGCATGTTTAAGATGTCAGCATTTACATTCACAATTGATGAAAATGTTATATGGCATGTTATAACAACAGCGAGCAAGAGTTTTCAAGTAAAAGGGACGTTCACCATGCAGTACACGTGTGTAATCCTGATTTAAAAATAGATCAGCATTCCACTATATTTTAACGGAGGAGGGGGTCATCACAACAAGTTGTAACATATTGTCTATTACGGTACAATGTAAGTAATAATTAATAATGGATTATCATTATTACAAGAGAGTCATCAGTTTGGATTAGAAGAAATATATATTTATACAGCTAGAATGTTGCCAGGTGGAACTAAATCGCCGAAGCGGGGAGTGACCCGATTTTCGTTCAGTTGGGCGACTTCATTAATCTTGAAAAGGGATCATAACTCGCGTGTCTTTCTTAATGTGTATTACTACAATCAACAATTAATAATCAAGTGTGTTTGTTAATTCGTTGGATTTTTTCTACCAAAGTATAATATACACTATTTACATGTATGTAGCTGTTAGAAAACAAATGTCCAAAAATTCATCCGACCCCCTCCCCATGGATCTCTGCCAATGGATGAGTTTATTCGTTGCCTGAACGGTAATTCGTAGCATCGATATCGGGGGTTGGGGTGAGGAGGGCTGCCTCCCCCTCCCCACTTTTTGGGCAGCTGGCACGTTTTTTCTTCACTTTATATGATAAATGGAAATATCATGGATTTGCCCCCCCCCCCCCCCTAGGAGCATGTAATAAATGAAACTGCAAATAAGGAATTCTAATAGAATTGAAGTTACAGTTAGGTTTTTTTTCATGAATTTGAGAATTCACCCTTTTTAATTGCTTGCCAAGATGATTTTGATAAAGCTGCCCACACACATTCAAAAACAATACGTGTTTGTATACCCTTTCATATTTCATATGTTTGGAAATTTTTAAAAATGACTTTCAGTTGATTTTGCATCTTAATATTACAAAGTATCCCCAGGTAGTGTAGATTAAAAGTTGTGAAAATCATGACCCCCGAGAGTAGGGTTGGGCCACAATGGGGGGCGGGGGGGGGGGGGCAAAGTTTAACAAACGAATTTATAGAGTAAACCTTTAAAAATCTTCTTCTCAAAAACTAATCAGTCAGGAAAGTTGAAACTTGTGTGGAAGCATCCTCAGAGAGTTTAGATTCAAAGTTGTGAAAATCTTTATCTCGGGGGGTAGGGTGGGGCCACAATGGGGGGGTCAAAGTTTTACATAGGAATATACTTGTAAAAGTACATAAAATCTTCTTCTCAGAAACTAATCAGCCAGGAAAACTGAAATTGGCGTGGAAGCATTCTCAGGAAATGTAAATTCAAAGTTGTGAAAATCATGACCCCCCGAGGATAGGGTGGGGCCACAATGGGGGGGGGGGGGGGTTGAAGTTTAACATAGGAATATATTGAGTAAATCTTTAAAGGACATATCGCATGATTTTCAATTTTCGGAATTTTTAAAATAAAATCATTCTATACTCATTAAAAATGAATTTTATGAACGTTTTCATAAAATATTCTGCCTAATTTGTAAATTTAAAAGCGATGAAACTCAAATGTCGTGATATGCGACCTCGAGCGAGAAGGTGATGTTAGCCATCTTTGTAATTCGATTAGATTTAAACGACAATTAAACCAATTATCACCTATTAAATTGCCAATAACGGGACATGATGGTGTTTTGTGCTTCCTGTGGGTGTTCTAGCCGTCAAAAATCTGGACTGTTGTTTTTTTGAAGTCTCCCTTACGAAAGTATGCGGAAATCTTGCGACAAATAGGGCCCCATCTGTCGACGAGAGGATTTATAAATAAACATTCAATACATTTATTTCATTCATTATATTATATATTTTCGTAATTATAATGTCATAAATAAATCGTATTCATTTTTCAAAAAGAAAAAATAGAAGTTTATGCACAAGGGCCTGTGTACAAACCGCAAGTTCATCGGAGAAAAATAACGAGAGGGGACGCCATTTTGGATACCGCCTCGCTTCATTAGCTGTTTTCTTATTGTTATTGTTAAACTATACGTTGATTAATGTATGCGTCGGTTTTGTATAAATGATTTCTTAATTCATACATGTAGCTCACCACTGCAGAAATCTTAATTTAAGTACGGTAGGTGAGATTTCTGTGAGTTTTATTTTTTTGTGGAAGAAGTCAAGGATCGAGTTGTCGATATTGAATGTTTACGCGAGAAATAGACAACGTTTGTTGATATACATTTATACGTAAATGGATAAAAAAAGAGGGGATCTTACAGAATTCAACAATAATTAAGGAAAACGTTCTTGCCTGCTTTTATAATCCAGTGTAATATAGAGTAAACAACCTTAGAACAACCTTAGAAAGTTGTGACCAGTTACTGCCGAAGAAACAAACTTCTTGTGCACCACAGTTTTACAATAATGAACATTTTGAGTCGTTAGGAACGCCACAAAACAAGACTGTTGTAGATTTTTAATAAATAAACGCCTTTAACCGATTTATTTGAGCTACAATCCTTACTTAGTTGTGTTAACACGTCGATCAATTTGATCGTCATTGCCGACTTCATCGTCTCTTCTTCGGCAAAATCATCGTTTTTAATCCGTACTAGTGGCTCAAACATGTACGACTGTATAATAAGATTCTTTTAATTTAGTCAGCATGTAAAAAAATACAACGTACATGGTGATTAAATGTCGAAATTTCAAGAAGATAATGATAATCCTACAATTTGTTTACAATCAGCTGTTCGAAGAAGGTCGCATGTGACGTCACTGTACCACGTGACACGCTAACGCTATCTAATTAACGAGTTTTTAAACGATCGGGGCTATAATTTGAATTGATATTATGGATAATTACCGCTTTTATATCGTTAACAAACTGTTAGGAGTAATTATTAGATACACAAGGAAGCCAAAAAATGTCAAACGTCCCATACTTTAGAAACATGCGATATGTCCTTTAAAAATCTTCTCCACAGAAACTAATCAGCCAGGGAAGCTTATACTTGTGTGGAGACATCTTCAGGTAAAGTAGATTCAACGTTGTGAAAATCATGACCCCCGCGGGTAGGGTGGGGCCGCAATGGGGGGGGGGGTCGAAGTTTTACATAGGAATATATAGAGTGAATCTTTAAAATTATCTTCTCAGAAACTGATCAGCCAGAAAAGCTGAAACTTGTGTGGAAGCATCCTTACGTAGTGTTGATTAAAAGTTGTGAAAATCATTACCTTCAGGGGTAGGGTGGAGCCACAATGGGGGGGGGGGGGGGCGAAGTTTAGCATAGTAATATATAGAGTAAATCTTTAAAAATCTTCTTCTCAGAAACTAATCAGCCAGATGATTCTTTATAATTGTTAAGAATTTGGCCCCAGTACAATTGATGTAGATTTATATCCCATATATAAACTATTGTTAAGGATCTTTTTGAGAACTTCAATACTAAGCATGTGATATGACTATAAAATCACCCAATCACCCTGTTAGAAAAAGGACTAGTGATTATAAACATAAGAATATCCAGGGGGAAAATGGATTTTATTTATACAGGATCTACATGTATTTTTGTACATTGTCCAGATAGTTTGTATTGTGACTACATTAAGCTGATTTTATCATACTTATTGTTCCTCAGGTGAGCGATGTGGCCCATGGGCCTCTTGTCATAAAGAACTCGTAAAGGGGAAGAAAATCATACCAAGTTTTATAATATCTATAGCCGTCTTGCACTTGAACTTTTGCATTTTATTTCTCAATCTAGAAGGTCTCGCAAATCAATACACATTTCAAACGCACAAGTGATCCCGACAGGGGAGGCACATGTAACTCTTTGAGCGATAACTTTTCCGATATAGGTGCAATGACATTTATCACCTAATCTAAAGTAATTTTAAGATATGTTTCAACAGTACATTATGAAAATGGTTATATAAACATAGTGTCTATGTTTTATTTATTCTTAACATGCTAAATAAGACTATAATGTTACGATGAATCGCCCGCATTTCCTTTGTCGCATCTTGGATGTAAACAAAAAAACCGCTGTGTATCAGTTTTGTTGGTTAACCGCACTCGCGGAATTAGTGAGTTCTTACTATATTTTTGGAAATTGAGAAAAATATATGAGCTAATTGTACACAATTATTTGAGAGGTTGGGTGTCAATTAAGCCCCTGATATAAATATAACTAAATTGTTCTCATAATGTATATCAAAAAATAAAATAGGGAGTATTTTTGTCATTATAATTTAATGCCAGACGAATGCATGTGCTGCCTTTGCCCAATGACTGCATATTCTATAGCACTGCTTGGGTCTGGAAATATTATTCTCGGGAGGGGGTTCATAGGGGTAACTTTATTCTGTTTGCCAGGGACCAGGTAACATGGTGTTTTACTATGTAAATTGTGAATTAATTTTGAATTTTCCATGGGGACTATACATGTAGATCTGCCCGACTATGAGGCCTTTTTCCATCACCCAAAAGCAGTTAACAGTATTTACAATTGTACCACACATGTTACACTTTTAATTTTAACACTCATTAAAATTGACTTCTAATTTTATTCAACACATGCAGAATGGTTTAGAATAAGGGGAGGGGAGGGTTAGCATATCTCCTCACTCACAAAATAAATTCTAATTGCTAATTTATCAAAACCGAGAAAGAAAAGAGGGTGTGTAAATCCTGCGACAAGGCCATCAAAAGCCTTTTTTGGTTCATATCAATATATAGAATTAAACAAGTCTGAATTCTCCTATGTGAGAGACTCTCTCTCCCACCCATTTACCTCCTTAATACATGCAGCATATAACAATTTAATACATTAACTTTAGTAAATGTCCTTTCCCTTCCACTTCTCAAATTTAACAAAATAATTATGTATATAAAAACAATTATATTTGGTTCATTTGTTTTATTAATTCAAAAAATATAGAAGGACTTTCTGAAAAAAAAAAATCTGTGACATCATTTAAACCTGACATGTGCATGCAAACTCAAAATTGCAATTTCTTTATATAATGTCAATGTGTTTATTGTATGACTTCCTAGTTCTGCTCCTCTTCTCTCTTCAAAAACACAGCCTTCCTGTTCTTAAAGTTCAGGTTTTTCTTTTCATCTTTTATATGACCCTAGGATAAGTGTGCCGATAAATTGTCAGAAATAAGAACATCATTTATGTAAATTCCAAAACAAAGCAGGTACCAGCTAAAATGAAAATTATACATATTTCAGTAAGTTTGACTTGTTATTAAAATGGCTAAAATACTGAAATGGAGTATTTTCTACAATTTGACAGACAATGGCATTTATCTATCATAATCTTAACAAACATTTCATTATGTTTAGATATGCATTTAAAATTTGCACAAATTCAAATACAGCTTTGAAATAGCTTATGGGTTTGGTCGATTTGAAATTATAAGCATCCTCGCCCCTGATATGTGCATGATAGTTTAATTGTACCCCTTTATTTTACCAGACCTGACCTTAAAAGTGCACTTCTCTCTCTCTCTCTCTCTCTCTCTCTCTCTCTCTCTCTCTCTCTCTCTCTCTCTCTCTCTCTCTCTCTCTCTCACACACACACACTTGTATAATGTCGAAACTCACTACACCAGACTTTACACCTGAAATTCGCTACACCATGTTCTAGTTATGCTATTCAATATATATTAACATTTTTGTGTAAAATAGTGATTCTATTTACATGTACTATTCTGCTACTTGAAACAAGGAAAATCTAACTCTATAAGTTCATGATTTAACACCTTATAATCACTACATAAGGTCACATGACTCACTGTGATTACACACTGGAAATTCACTACAGTGTGTAAATCAACTCAAGTTACCTGAAAGTCACTACATTTAATAATGTTGCCGATTGTGGATGCAAAAGAAAGAAAGGACAGGGGCGTAAAAGGCGCTGTATAACAACCCCCCCCCCCCCCCCCATGTGGAGCAATAAAGACGAACGATTTTCAATTTCAGTAAAAATATAATTATTTGGCTTATAAGCATTGTTTATAGTATAAATGTCATGGTGTGAGTCAACAAAATGTTTTCATTCTGTAAACATGACAAATATGGGTTTCCAAATTAAGCTGCACTGTGTTTTATGCAAAAATATTGATCATATACTGTTCTAAATTGCAGATTTTAGGTATGAATGGGTTTTGACTCCATCCTAAAAGTGCTTTTAAAGGATAAGTTTTTATTCATTTTTATTAATGATGTATTAGAATAAAGTCTAAACTCATAATGGGTCAAAATTCGTGATTTTCATAAAAAATATTCCGCGTTTATTAAATCATTTATTACTGTTTAACAATCAAAGTTATTCACCGTTCCTCTAGTGTATCAACGTAGCTCAGTGAGATAGGCGGAGGCTTGTAGAATAAAGGTGTTCGAATCTTAGACGACTTTTCAAAAAAAAATTCTGTTGTTTCACACAAAACATTCTTTTAATGTTAGATTTATAGAAAAAATATTTAATACGCTCTAGATAACGATAAAAAAATGCGTAATGTTCATCTTCTGTACACACAATGTCGCATAATAATAGCGCTAGCACAGAAATGAGACCATGATATTCATGTTCAGAAAATAAACTAATAAAAACCAATAAGATATTAAAGTACAAAGTACAAATATATATTTGTTAATTTGTCAGAGAATGATGTTTTATACTATACATGTACTTATGTACATTTTCAAATGTAAATTTCTTTTTCTATGACTGTATGTATCCCATTTCAACATTCTTGGTTCGGGGGATTTGTCGGGCATTGTACGCTCTTGCCCTTTAAAACAATAATCATTCATTACTGAACAGGGAGAGAGAGAGAAAGAGAGAGAGAGAGAGAGATGATGCACGAGTTTACACACAAAAAAGCAGTAAGTGGCGAACGGATTTATTTTTACTTATTAGTTTTGCATGAATCGCAAATGAAGAAAATCGTGTCAGATAATTCGGTCTTAAAAATCAAAATGGCGAACGTGACAAATCTATTTATTGTCATAGTTCTTGGAATCTTATTGTAAAAAACGACGTCAGGTGCCTGTGTTTGTTATCGTTATACAAATGTTCACTTTGTTTGTTAAAGGGGCATGGTCACAATTTTGGTCAAAAATTTATTTTTCTGATTTCAATGTTTACCATGCTTCAGTTTCTCATAGTCAGTCAAACTTTGAGTGTCATTCGTTGAGTTATAAACGAGTTACAGAGCTTAAAATTCTTTACTATGTAAACATAACGTTTTACATTTTGAATGTTGAAGTGAAAATTCCGGGTTTAGACCAAAAAATGAATGTGTTAAACGTTAGAAACTTTTTATCTTTGATAAAAGTTAATAAAAAGATAGACAAATCAGCTTACAAAATAGTTTTAACTGATATATTCAACCTATGTAAACAAATACAGGGCACGAGCCTTGTTTACATAACAAAGAATTGTGAGCTCTGTATATTTCTTATAACTACATGAATGACTCTCAAATTTCATTTGATCATTAAGAATGCATTTTAAAAGCATTGTAAATATTAAAATTAGAAAATTAGAATGTGGCCAAAATCGTGATCATGCCCCTTTAATTCAGCAGATTTAGAGTTTTCGAGGATTTCATAAAACTTTTATTACGGATACCGTCCGACATGTGGATTTCCTCTTGGATCACAAAATTGAATAAATCTAATGATTAAAATTATCTACTTTGATATAGTTGTTTGATTTTCCCGGTTAGCAGTAATTTAAAAAAAAATTTTCCTTGAGCTCTCATTTGACCTAATATATTACATTGTGTCAATTTTCTACAATTATGAAGGCATGGATTGAGTAAAATTGAGACAAAGTATCAGACAATTACAAAAAAGCCGAATTAACATAGGTTGTAACAACTAATTCAAACTCATAAATTTTGGAAGCTTATTCGAGGAAATCCAGGACAATTACAAAATTTCAAAGTTTCAAGACCCCGTCTTTCAAAACTCTCAGTACTTTGATTAAGTTCTGATCCCGGACCGAAGCTGGGCCCCACAAAGTTTAACAGAAGTATATGGGGAGAGTGTTTAATCAAAGTACTGAAGTACTGACTGGAATTGATTTTATCGATTATCTTTTTCTTTTAAATCAACTTCTAGTCTGTATTTAAAGGGGCATGGTCACGATTTTGGTCAAATTTTATTTTCCTGTTTTTATTATTTGCAATGCTTTAGGAATGCATTTCTAATGATCAAATGACATTTTGGTGCCAGTCGTTGAGTTTTAAGCAAGATACTTACAATTCTTCGTCATGTAAACAAGGCTCGTGCTCTGTTTTTGTTTACATAGGTTCAATATACCAGGAAAATATCTTTTTATAGCTGGTTTGTCTATCTTATTATTCATTTAAAGCATAAATAAATAGTTCCTAACGATTAACACATTTACTTTAGGTCTAAAACTGGAATTTTCACACCAACATTCGAAATGTAAACAAACGCTTTGTTTACATAGCGAAGAATTGTAAGCTCTGTAGCTCGCTTATAACTTATCAAATGACACTCAAATTTTAATTGCCTATTAAATATGCCTTACTAAAGCATTGTAAAACATTAAAATCGAAAAAATAATTTTTAACCAAAATCGTGACCATGCCCCTTTAAACGGACTTTTTATTATATGAATTTTTAGCCTTTTCCGACAAGAATTCTGAGAAACCCAATATGAATCGTGTAAAGATAGATTTCAAACTATATATAAATAACCGAGAAAAAAATCAAATTTGTATGAATCCAAGCACTATTGATATCGAACTCTAGTCTCGTTCAACCAGACGCTTTGTTCCGTTAAACCCCGACAAGCAAGAGAGTCTGCTTGTTGAAGATTTACGGAGACAGCTGAGCGTCTGGTTGAACGAGACTTCCTTAAACTCTGGCGTAGGAACACATGAGACTACAAAAAATATCTAAATGGTTCGTATTATATAACATCTGACTATTTTCAATGTATTTATAGGTAAGTTTCCCTGAAAAACAATGTTTCAGCATACGTTACATCGAATTTTTCTAATATTTTCAAGAACTAAGTTTTGTCAGCGGTTTCACTTTCCCCGCGAACTACAGTGCAACAGTTCGGGACTACTATGCAAGCATCTGTGGCTATTATAGTTTTTTAATTGGTAAAATCGTGAACCCGGGACTAATGTTTTGGCTCCATGAGGGGTTCAAAGTTTCCTTTAACATAGAAGTTAAAGGGAAAAATAAAAATAAAAAAAAATCGTCCTGTGAAATATAATGCTTCAATTTGTCAGACTACTTAGTAAGCATTCTACAATATGGTAGAACCCTCGATCTTATACTGTGGCCCCAGAATGGGTTCAATGTTTAACAGAAATATAGAGGAAAAATGTTTTAACGTCTTATTGAGAACTGAAATGATTCAATAAGTGACCACCGATTTAATACTGGGGCCCAGATATGGGTTCTTAATTTAACATAAAACTTTATATAAAAAAAGTTTAACAATTTTCTTCTCGAGAACTACAATGTTACAGTTTGTGAGATTACCATGTTAGGATCCTCAAAAAGTGTAAACTCTAATTTGTCAAAGCCAACCATAAATCATGGACCAATTCTAGGGCCTCAGAAAGGGGTTCAGTGTTAAAAAAGGTAAAAGGTAAAATGTTACAATATAGAATGTTACAAGGAACTGATGTTCCAATGAGCGATGTGGCCCATGGGCCTTTTCTTTATTAAACTTTCAGATATGATATCTACAATTCAGAACCTTATTGTTCTTTCTATTAACGACGTCAATTTAAAACTAGTGGGTATTGTTTTTTTAATACAAAAAAACACGTCTCCCCTTCTCCCCAAGGATTGTAATATGGGGCAAATTTAATAAGTTAAAAAGAATGAAGTCAGCTATATGTTAGATATCATCCATATATGATACAGTTTAGAAAATGAATTAACTTGAGACACAAGATTGGTCAAGGTCAAAAATTATGGAGGCGAACACTCCTTCTCAATACCATCTACCTATGTTCCAAGTTTGAAGCCTTAATGTCAAAAGGTATCCAAGTTACCACCAAGACAACATTTAATTATTTTTTCTTAATTTGACCTTGAGTAAAACAAGGTCAAGATCAAATATTAATCAATAGTACACCTCAGTGTATTATAATTGTTCTTTGTGTAAAGTTTGAAGTCCTTCTGTCAAAGAATATTTAGGAGGTGAACAATATAGTTTTTTCTAATTTGACCTTGAAATAAAGTTTTTAGGTCAAGGTCAAAAATTTTGGTAAGGTTGAACTGGACTATATACCATCTATCTATGATACAAGTTAAAAGATTGTATGATTAAGGAATCTTGTGTTATGGTCCGGACTATATTTTTTATAAAACGCTTGACCTTGAAGAAGATAATAGGTCAAGGTCAAAAATTTTGATGGCGTTCACTTTTTCTCAATACCATCTACCTATGTTCCAAGTTCGAAGTCTTAATGTCAATAGGTATCTAAGTTACCACCCAGACAAAACTTAATTATTTTTTCTCAAGTTGACCTTGAGTAAAACACGGTCAAGGTCAAATATTTATCAAAAGTACACCTCAGTGTATTATGATTGTTCTTTGTGTAAAGTTTGAAGTCCTTCTGTCAAAGAATATTTCGGAGGTGAACAATGAAGTTTTTTCTGATTTGACCTTGAAATAAAATTTTTAGGTCAAGGTCAAAATTTTTGGTAAGGTTCAACCGGACTATATACCATCTATCTATGATACAAGTTAAAAGTTTGTATGTTTAAGGAATCATGTGTTATAGTCCAAACTGTATTTTTTATAAAACGCTTGACCTTGAAAAAGAAAATAGGTCAAGGTCAAACATTTTGATGGCGTGCACTCCTTCTCAATACCATCTACCTATGTTCCAAGTTTGAAGTCTTAATGTCAAAGGGTATTTAAGTTATGGCTTGGACAAATTTGGATGAAGACGAATAAGAAGAACTAGACATGCACGATCTCGTTGCGAGCAACGAGGAGGTCTTCCGTCCAATTTTTATAAGAAATATGACATCATCGACTTTGATTTTCGACAACAAAACATAATATGGAAAAAAGATAAAAAAGATTAATTTGGTTACTTCTGGTCCTTAAAAAACCTTAATTAGGTAACGCAAGAGAAAATCATTATATTGACAGGATATAAAAACATATTATGCCTAATTCAGCTTTAATAGCCTTTGACAAAATCGCACTCAGTAAACGGCTATAGATAAAAGAATTTGAAGTCCTTATTTCCCCTTATTTAATGGCCTAGTTCCTTTTTCTTGAAAACAAATCAGAAGTCATCTAATTCTGAACAAATTTTGTCAACAAGTGTTTAGAAATTCGTTACCGTCTTTGAGATATAAAGGAAAGAACGTTTTAGGGGCCGATCCCTTATCTCCTTATAGGGGCCGTTTAACGAAATTTTGAAGGTTGCATATTGTTGAAAACATCATTTTGAAAAATTTTTCTTCAGTATTTCATTTCATTTTTCCTTTCTGAGATATGGGTAATCAGAAATTCGGACTTTTGGCCCCTAAAAACCACCTTATTACATAATACATAATAAACTCATTACATTTCTTCAATACATAATTTTAAGATTAACACATTTGCTTCTATAACGTATCACAAAATATCCCCCAGTAAAGGGCTATAGATAAAAGACTTAAGAGCCTTTTGGACCCCTAATTTTAGGGACCTGCCCCTTTTACATACATATCAAATAAAAGGTCTTTTATTTCTGAACATATTCTGTTCAACAAGTGTATAGAAATTTGTTACCGTTTTTGAGATACATGAGAAAGAAGGTTTTAGGGGCCGATCCCTTATCTCTTTATAGTACTGCATTTGAAAATATTTTTCCTTTCGGAGATATGGGTGATCAAAATTCTGGACTTTTGGCCCCTAAAAACCCTTAATTACGTAACACATGATAAACCCATAACATTTCTTCGATTCATAACTGTAAGATTAACATATTTGCTTCTATAACGCTTCGCAAAATATCCCTCATTAAGGACTATAGATAAAATACTTTAGAGCCTTTTGGACCCCTAATTTTAGGGGCCAGCCCCTTTTTCTTGATTTCAAATAAAAGGTTTTTTATTTCTGAACACATTTTGTTCAACAATTGTATAGAAGTTCGTTACCGTTTTTGAGATATATGAGAAAGAATGTTTTAGGGGCCGATCCCTGATCTCTTTTTAGGGGCCGTTTAACGAAATTTTGAAGGTTGCATATTGTTGAAAACATCATTTTGAACAACTTTTCTTCTGTACTGCATTTGAAAATATTTTTCCTTTCTGAGATATAGGTGATCAAAATTCTGGACTGTTGGCCCCTAAAACCCCTTAATTACGTAACACATGATAAGATTATTGCATTGCTTCGATACATAACTGTGAGAAAAACATATTTGCTTCTATAACATTTCACAAAATATCCCTCAGTAAAGGGATACAGATTCAAGACTTTAGAGCCCTTTGATCCTCTAATTTGAGGGGCCAGCCCCTTTTTCTTGGTTTCAAATGAAAGGTCCTGTAAATATAAACTTTTTTTGCGATACATGTTTTAACAAAATATTTTTCAGAAAAGAGATTTCAGGTCCAGGTGAGCTTCGACGCCTTTTTAATCAGACAAATTTGATCGATATCGTACACATCTACAATCTTTTGTCTACAATCCCTGAAAATTTGAATTCAATATCTTTTATAGTTTAGAAGTAGTTGCATGGACAAACTAAGCCTCCAAAAATCGCTATCACGTTAAAATATCGGAAACGGAAATGACGTCATCAATATTAAATATTTCCAATAAGGTTCAGATCAATATCTATCAGATCTGAAAGTTTCACGAAAATCGGCTGAGCCATTTCCGAGAACTCGCGCGGACAAAATTTGTAAGAAAAAAAGAAAGAAAAATAACTAGACACGATCTCGTTGCGAGCAACGAGGAGGTCTTCCGTGCGATTTTTTGAAGGTTATATGACCTTGACTTAGATATTTGACCCTTTATCTCCTTATCGGGGCAACAAAACAAAATTGATGGTTGAATTTTGTTAGGAACATCATTCTCAGCATTTTATTCTATATTGATTTTCAAAATGATGCTTTTTAAAATATTTGTTCTGTTTGAGGTATGTTATCAAAGTTTTGTACTTCTGGCCCCTTAAAACCCATTAAAAAACCCTTAATACGGAACACATGATAAAATAATTATAATTTATTGTTAAATAAATGTGAGATTAACATTATTGCTTCCTAAACATATAACAAAATATTTTTTCAGTAAAGTGCTATGGAAGAAAGACTTTAGAGCCATTTTGGTCCCTAAATTGAAGGGCTAGCCCCTTTTTCTTGGCATCAAACGAAAGTTCTTTTGATATTAAACATATTTTGTTTAAGTGTTTAGAAATTCTTTGCCGTTTTTGAGCTATCTGGGATAAGACGTTTTAGGGGCCGACCCCTAATCTCCTTATTGGGGCCAGATAACGATTCTTTACGATTGAATATTGTTTAAAGCATCATTCTAAGCAACTTTTATTCTATATTGCTTTCCAAAATATTTGTCCTTTTTGAGATATATTCGATCGAAGTTTTGGACTTTTGGCCCCTTGAAACCCCTAATTACGTAATGCATGATAGAATTTTATAATGTATAGTTTTATAAGTGAAAGATGAACATTTTTGCTTCTTAAACATATTACAAAACATTTCTCAGTAAAGTGCTATAGAAGAAAGACTTTAGAGCCCTTTTGGTCCCTAAATTGAAGGGCCAGCCCCTTTTTCTTGGCATCATATGAAATTTCTTTCGATATTAAACATATTTTGTTCAACAAGTGTTTAGAAATTCTTTGCCATTTTAGAGCTATCTGGGATAGGACATTTTAGGGGCCGACCCCTAATCTCCTTATTGGGGCCAGATAACGAAACTTTTATGATTGAATATTGTTTAAAACATCATTCTAAGCATATTTTATTCTATATTGCTTTTCAAAATATTTGTCCTTTTTGAGATATATTCGATCCAAATTTTGGACTTCTGGTCCCTTAAAACCCCTAATTACGTAACGCATAATAAAATTTTTATAATGTATAGTTTTATTAGTTAAAGATGAACATTTTTGCTTCTTAAACATATTACAAAATATTTCTCAGTAAAGTGCTATGGAAGAAAGACTTTAGAGCCGTTTTAGCCCCTAATTTGAGGGACCTGCCCCTTTTTCTTGTTATCAAACGATAGATCTTGGAAATATAAATTTTATTTGCTCTATATGTTATGGTAAAATATTTTCAGGAAAGGAGATAAAAAACGAAAACCACTAAAAATTACGTCGTTTTTTCAAACTCGATTTTCGGTTCCAGGCGAGCTTCGACGCCTTTGAAGCCAGACAACCATAAATGCCTTTAAACACATCTACAATCTTTTGTCTACAATCCCTGAAAATTTAAATTCAATATCTTTTTTCGTTTAGGAGGAGATAGCCGGACAAAATTACCCTCTAAAAATCACTGAAACGTCAATATCTCCCGAACGGAAATGACGTCATTAAAATAAATCGCTTGTACAATAAAGCGTAAGAAAAAAAAATAATAAAAGGGAACTAGAGCAAAGCTCGTTGCAAAGCAACGAGTGGGTCTTCCGTTAATGTCGGAAGTAAAGCTGGTAGTTCCTGTAAGAAGCAGAGCTCTTGAACCAATAACAAGAGTAACTAAAATAAAAAGATGAAAAAATCGAACTATTCCTGGTACGACTTAACAAAATCCGAATGATTTTAAGTACGACGTAACAAAACCCTTCCTGATTTCAAGAACGACTTAACAAAAAAAATCCGAATGTGTTCAAGTACGACTTAACAATTATTTTTGGTACGAGTTAACTTTACTTTGAACATTACGCTGTTTTTAAAACCAAGGACGAGAAACAAAATTTCCGGAAAAATCAATTTTTAAACCCCGATATCTCTTTAATGCATTGTCTGATTTTAAAACGGATTTCCGTGTTAGATTCAGCTTGATAAGCTCTATAAAACACATAATCATTTTTGATTTGATCAGAAAATTAATTTTTTCGAAAAATTTGTTTCACTTCCGGTTTCGACCGGAAGTGACGGATTTTTATTGCCAGCCTTATTGCACATGTAAATTGCCAAATTCATAACCACAGAATATTTCAAGACTCTATCTTAAAGCGTTTTTGAGAAATATCACGGACAAAATGACTTTTTTTAAAGTTTAAAAATGACGTAACGTCAAAACGGAAGTGACGTTGTTATGGAAACTTTAACATCTTTGAGGCATTATAATTGAACATAATCCCTGAAAGTTTCCCTAAAATAAGTTGAAAACTTTTTGAGTTATGAAGCCGAAAAGGAGTCAGAAAAAAAAGAAAAAGAAACTAGAGCAAAGCTCGTTGCAAAGCAACGAGTGGGTCTTCCATTAATGTCGGAAGTAAAGCTGGAAGTTCCTGTAAGAAGCAGAGCTCTTAAACCAATAACAAGAGTAACTAAAATTAAAAAAAAATGAAAAAAATCGAATTATTCCTGGTACGACTGAACAAAACCCGAATGATTTTAAGTACGATTTAACAAAAACCTTGTTGATTTCAATAATGACTTAACAAAAAAAAATCCGAATGTGTTTAAGTACGACTTAACAATTATTTTTGGTACGAGTTAATTTTACTATAAACATTACGCTATTTATTAAACCAAGGATGCGGAAACAAAATTTCCGGAAAAAGCAATTTTAAAACCCCGATATCTCTGTAATGCATCGTCTGATTTTAAAACGGGTGTCATTTTTTAATTAAGCTTAATAAAAGCTGCTTTGTTGCTTTATAATAAATATCAAATTATTGGTCAGAAAAGAGTTATCATAAAAAGACTTAGTAGCCATTGTACCCCGTAATTTGTGGGGCCAGCCCTTTTTCTTGATATCAAATAAAAGGTATCGGTAATATAAACATATTTTGTTCAACAAGTGTTCATGAATGATAAACCGTTCTCGAGATATCTGTACAAATGTGTTTTAGGGGCCGACCCTTTAACCCTTTACCGGGGCCACTAGCAACAAAACTTTTGGTTTAATATTGTTCAGAACAATATTTCGACAACTTTTGTCCTATATTGCTTTTTAAAATATTTCTCCTTTTTCGGATATTAATTATCATAGTTTTGAGTTCTGGCCCTTTGAAACCCCTAATTACGTAATATATGACTTAGGTATGGTACTGTATAGATGAACAGCTGTACAATGAACATTTTTGCTTCTATAATTAATAATAAAATATTGTTCAGTAAAGAATTATTGTAAAAAGACATTAGAGCCCTTTTGGCCCCTTATTTGAGGGATCAGCCCCTTTTTCATGATATAAAATTTAAGGTCTTGCAAATTTAAAGATATTTTGTTCAACAAGTGTTCATGAAATGTTAACCGTTCTTGAGATATCTGTACGAAAGTGTTTTAGGAGCCGACCCTTTAACTCCTAAATGGGGTCTTAAACAAAAACATTTAAGGTAGCATATTGACAAGAACACCATTTCAAGCAACTTTTGTTCTTCATTGCTTTTAAAAATATTTCTCCTTTTTCAGATCATAATGATCAAAGTTTTGAACTTCTGGCCCCTTGAAACCCCTAATTACGTAACATATGACTTAAGTATGATATTGAATAGATAAACAGCTGTACAATGAACATTTTTGCTTATATAATTAATAACAAATTATTGTTCAGTAAAGAGTTATTGTAAGAAGACTTTAGAGCCCCCTTGGCCCCTAATTTGAGGGATCAGCCCCTTTTTCTTGATATCAAAGGAAAGCTCGTGAAAATTGAAACAACTTTTGCATTACATGTTTTAACAAATTTTGTGCACATCGAAAGATATTACAGAAAATGTGCAAAAATTTCGTGGACAAATTTGGTGCTAATATTCAGGTTAAGGCGAGCTTTCAGGCCTTGAGCAATTTTCATAATTGGAAGCAGGGGGGTACATCTACAGACATTCATCTACAACCACTGAAAATTTCAAGCTTCTATCTTGATGAGTTTCGGAGGAGATGCGTGGACAAAATGACCCTTAAAAATTTACAAAATCGTCTATATCTGAAACCGGAAGTGACGTCATCAGGCAAAAATTTAATAACATGTAGCGACGATGATGTTCTATCACTCCTAAAAATTTCGTGTAAATCGGTTGGGTAGTTTTTGAGAAATAACGCTCCAAAAAAGTCAGAAAAAGAAAAAAAAGAATAATAAGAACTAGAGCAAAGCTCGTTGCAAAGCAACGAGTGGGTCTTCCGTTAATATCGGAAGTAAAGCTGGAAGTTCCTGTATGAAGCAGAGCCCTTAAACCAATAACAAGAGTAATTAAAAAAAATCGAATTATTCCTGGTACGACTTAACAAAATACGAATGATTTTACGTACGACTTAACAAAAACCTTTCTGATTTCAAGAACGACTTAACAAAAAAATCCGAATGTGTTCAAGTACGACTTAGCGATTATTTTTGGTACGAGTTAATTTTACTTTGAACATTACGCTATTTTTTAAACCAAGGACGCGGAATCAAAATTTCCGGAAAAATCAATTTTTAACCCCCGATATCTCTGTAATGCATCGTCCGATTTTCAAACGGATTTCAGATTCGTGTTCAGCATAACAAACTCTACAAACCTCGTAAACATTTTAAATTAAAACGAAAAATTCGAAAATTCGAAAATTTTAAAACACTTCCGGTTTAGACCGGAAGTGACGGAAACTAATTTCCAGTCTTATGTCCAAATAAAAACGATCATTGCTTCAACACAGAAAATTCCAAGTCTTTATCTTGAACCGTTTTTGAAAAACGCCCTGGACAAAATTACTTTTTTAAAATTTAAAAATTGACGTAACGTAAAAACGGAAGTGACGTTGTAGTTGAAAATTTTAAAACCTTTAGGCACAATAATGCTTCATAATCCCTGAAAGTTTCATGTAAATCTGTTGAAAACTTTTTGAGATATTAAGCTTTGAAAAAGTCAGAAAAATAAAGAAAAAGAAAAATAATAATAATGAAAAAGAAACAATAGAATAACAAGAGGGTCTTCCGTTGAAAACGGAAGACCCTAAAAAGAAACAATAGAATAACAAGAGGGTCTTCCGTTGGAAACGGAAGACCCTAAAAAAGAAACAATAGAATAACAAGAGGGTCTTCCGTTGGAAACGGAAGACCCTAAAAAGAAACAATAGAATAACAAGAGGGTCTTCCGTTGGAAACAGAAGACCCTAATAATAATAAAAAGAAACAATAGAATAACAAATAAAAAGATGAAAAAAATTAGTCCTGGTACGACTTAACAAAATACGAATTATTTTAAGTACGACTTAACAAAAACCTTTCTGATTTCAAGAACGACTTAACAAAAAAAAATCCGATTATGTTTAAGTACGAATTAACAATTTCCGAATTATTTTAGGTACGAGTTAATTTATCTTTAAACACAACACTATTGCCTTAACCAAGAACGTGGAATCAAAATTTCCGGAAAACTCAATTTTTAAATCCCAATATCCCAATAATGCATCGTCCAATTTTAAAACGGATATCAGTTTAAATTAAGCTTTATAAAAGCCCCTTTGTTGCTTTATGATTTATATCAAATTATTGATCAGAAAAGAGTTATTATAAAAAGACTTAGTAGCCCTTCAGGCCCTTAATTTGAAGGGTCAGCCCCTTTTTCTTGATATCAAAAAAAAGGTCTTGCTAATATAAACATATTTTGTTCTAGAAGTGTTCATGAATTGTCAACCGTTCTCGAGATATCTAAACAACTGTATTTTAGGGGCCGACCCTTTAACCCCTTACCGGGGCCACTAACAACAAAATATTTGGTATCATATTGTTAAAAACATTATTTCTAACCACTTTTGTACTACATTGCTTTTCAAAATATTTCTCCTTTTTCAGATATTAATGATCAAAATATTGAATTATAGCCCCTTGAAACCCCTAATTACATAATTTATGCCTTAGGTATGGTACTGTATAGATGAACAGATGTACAAACAACATTTTTGCTTCTATATTTAATAACAAATTATTGTTCAGTAAAGAGTTATTGTAAGAAGACATTAGAGCCCTCTTGGCCCCTAATTTGAGGGGCCAGCCCCTTTTTCTTGATATCAAATGAAAGGTCTTGCAAATACAAACATATTTTGTTCTACAAGTGTTCAAGAAATGTTAACCATTCTTGAAATATATGTACAAATGTGTTTTAGGGGCCGACCCTTTAACTCCTAAATGGGGTCATAAACAAAAACATTTAAGGTAGCATACTGTTCAAAACATTATTTTGAGCAATTTTTGTTCTACATTGCTTTTAAAAATATTTCTCCTTTTTCAGATATTAATGATCAAATTTTTGAATTTCTGGCCCCTTGAAACCCCTAATTACGTAACATATGACTTAAGTATGGTGTTGTATAGATAAACAGCCCAACAATGAACATTTTTGCTTCTATAATTAATAACAAATTATTATTCAGTAAAGAGTTATTGTAAGAAGACTTTACAGCCCTCTTGGCCCCTAATTTGAGGGGCCAGCCCCTTTTTCTTGATATCAAACGAAAGCCCGTGTAATTTGAAACAACTTTTGCATTATATGTTTTAACAAAATATTTATACATCAAAAGATATCACAGAAAATGTGCAAAAATTTCGTGAAAAAATTTGGTGCTAATTTTCAGGTTCAGGCGAGCTTTGAGGCCTTGAGCAATTTTCATCATTGGAAGCATGGGGGTACATCTACATACATTCATCTACAATCCCTGAAAATTTCAATCTTCTATCTTGATTAGTTTCGGAGGAGATGCGTGGACAAAATGACCCTTAAGAATTTACAAAATCGTCAATATCTGAAACCGGAAGTGACGTCATCCTTTAAAAATTTTATAATATGTAGCACCGATCATGCTTTATCCGTCCTGAAAATTTTGTGCGAATCGGTTGGATAGTTTTTGAGAAATAGCGCTCCAAAAAAGTCAGAAAAAGAAAAAAAAGAATAATAAAGAAAAAGAAACCGTAGAATAACAAGAGGGTCTTCCGTTGGAAACGGAAGACCCTAATAAAGAAAAAGAAACCGTAGAATAACAAGAGGGTCTTCCGTTGGAAACGGAAGACCCTAAAAAAATAATAATAACTAGAGCAAAGCTCGTTGCAAAGCAACGAGTGGGTCTTCCAGTGGTGTCGAAAGTAAAGATAGAAGTTCCTGTAAGAAGCAGAGTACAAACCAACTACAAAGAAAATAATAAAGATATTTTTAAAAAATCGAATATTTCTTAGTACGACTTAACAATGTTTGAATGATTTCAAGAACGAATTAACAAATACCTTTACAATTTCTAGAACGACTTAATAAAAAAAAAGTCCCGAATGTCTTCAAGTACGAATTAACAATTTCTGAATTATTTTAGGTACGAGTTAATTTAACTTCAAACATAACACTATTTTCTTAACTAAGAATGTGGAATCACAATTTCTGGAAAACTCAATTTTGAAATCCCAATATTTTTGTAATGCATCGTCCGATTTAAAACGGATTTCAGTTTTAAATTAAGCTTAATAAAAGCTCCTTTGTTGCTTTATGATTTAACTCAAATTATTGGTCAGAAGAGAGTTATTATAAAAAGACCTTATAGCCCTTCTGGCCCTTAATTTGAGGGGTTAGCCTCTTTTTCTTGATATCAAATAAAAGGTCTCGCTAATATAAGCATATTTTGTTCTACAAATGTTCACGAATGGTTAACCGTTATCGATATATCTAAACAACTGTATTTTAGGGGCCGACCCTTTAACTCTTTACCGGGGCCACTAACAACAAAATTTATGGTATCATATTGTTCAGAACATTATTTTGTACAACTTTTGTTCTACATTGCTTTTAAAAAAAGTTCTCCTTTTTCAGATATTAATGATCAAAGTTTTGAATTCTGGCCCCTTGAAACCCCTAATTACGTAATATATGACTTTGGTATGATACTGTATAGATAAACAGTTGTACAATGAACATTTTTGCTTCTATAAGTAATAACAAATTATTGTTCAATAAAGAGTTCTTGTAAGAAGATTTAAGACCCCTCTTGACCCCTTATTGGAGGGGCCAGCCCCTTTTTCTTGATATCAAATGAAAGGTCTTGCAAATATAAACATATTTTGTTCTACAAGTGTTCACGAAATGTTAACCGTTCATAGGATATCTTTACAAATGTGTTTTAGGGGCCGGTCCTTTATCTCCTAAATGGGGTCATGAACAGCAAAATTTAAGGTGGCATATTGTACAGAACATTATTTTACGCAACTTTTGTTGTACAATGCTTTTCAAAATATTTCTCCTTTTTCATATATTAATGATCGAAATTTTGAATTTCTGGCCCCTTGAAACCCCTAATTACGTAATATATGACTTAAGTATGATACTGTATAGATAAACAGCTGTACAATAAACATTTTTGCTTCTATAATCAATAACAAATTATTGTTCAGTAAAGAGTTATTGTAAGAAGATTTAAGACCCCTCTTGACCCCTAATTTGAAGGGCCAGCCCCTTTTTCTTGATATCAAATGAAAGGTCTTGCAAATATAAACATATTTTGTTCAACAAGTGTTCACGAAATGTTAACCGTTCATAGGATATCTTTACAAATGTGTTTTAGGGGCCGGCCCTTTATCTCCTAAATAGGGTCATGAACAAAAAAAATTAAGGTTGCATATTGTACAAAACATTATTTTAAGCAACATTTGTTCTACAATGCTTTTCAAAATATTTCTCCTTTTCCATATATTAATAATCGAAATTTTGAATTTCTGGCCCCTTGAAGCCCCTAATTACGTAACATATGACTTAAGTATGGTACTGTATAGATAAACAGCCCAACAATGAACATTTTTACTTCTATAATTAATAGCAAATTATTATACAGTAAAGAGTTATTGTAAAAAGACTTTACAGCCCTCTTGGCCCCTAATTTGAGGGGCCAGTCCCTTTTTTTGATATCAAACGAAAGCCCGTGTAATTTGAAACAACTTTTGCATTACATGTTTTAACAAAATATTTATACATCATTAGATATCACAGAAAATGTGTAAAAATTTCGTGAAAAAATTTGGTGCCAATTTTCAGGTTCAGGCAAGCTTTGAGGCCTTAACATATTTTCATCACTATAAGCATGGAGGTACATCTACATACATTCATCTACAATCCCTGAAAATTTCAAGCTTCTATCTTGATTAGTTTCGGAGTAGACGCGTGGACAAAATGACCCTTAAAAATTTACAAAATCGTCAATATCTGAAACCGGAAGTGACATCATCAATTAAAATTTTTATAATATGTAGCGCCGATCATGCTTTATATGTCCTGAAAATTCTGTGCGAATCGGTTGGATAGTTTTTGAGAAATAGCGCTCCAAAAAAGTCAGAAAAAGAAAAAAAAAATAATAAAGAAAAAGAAACCGTAGAATAACAAGAGCGTCTTCCGTTGGAAACGGAAGACCCTAAAAAGAAACCGAAGAATAACAAGAGGGTCTTCCGTTGGAAACGGAAGACCCTAAAAAGAAACAAAGCAATAACAATAAGGTCTTCCGTTGGAAACGGAAGACCTTAATAATAGGGAAAAAGAAACAAAGCAAAAACAATAAGGTCTTCCGTTCGAAACGGAAGACCTTAATAAGAAGAAAAAGAAAAAAAGAAAGTCGACAAAAACAATATGTCTTTCCTTGAAAGGGGAGACATAATTTAAAATAATGACGTTTTAGCGATTTTCAGTGGGTCGGTTTTTCCAGCGATCTCTTCTGGGAATAAAAAAAAATAAGATACTGATTTGAAATTTTCAATTGTCATTGTAAATTTTTTAAATGTGTCATAATATATTTGATTAGCCGATTTTAGACGGGGATTTTAAAAAGATATTTTCTTAAGACATGTAAAAAAAATGTTGACTATTGTTTTCATTATATAACCGACAGCTCTTTTAAATGTGTTCGGGTAAGAAATCCAACGGTAATCAAAACGTCTCGATAAATCTATTTTAGAATGATGCATATTACATTTACAGTTGTTTTTATCGACTTCATGGTTTTAATGTAACATACTTCACACCTATTTTTTTGTCCCTTGGTCGACGGTAGATTATGTTATAGAAAGTGTAAACCATAGACCTGTCCCGTTGTCGATTTTAGATCATACATTTGGAAATATTATCGATTATTAATCATATAACTGTATGTGATACCTCAATAGAATCTACTTAAACGAACATTTTCCTTGTTTTGTATTTACAGATCGTTTCCTAAAAGGTGTTATGAATGGCGATGTGAATATAGGGAAGGCCTTTTTTGGTAAGTGATATTCCGATGAATTTCCAGTTTTTATTAAGCTACTTATGAAAAATTGTATTAAATTTGAAATATAAACAATTACGACTGTTTATTTTATTTACCAATTTTACTTAAAACTGTACATTATATGTGGAAGATATAAAATATATTTTTTTTAAATTAATTCTCCTCCATCCTGATTATGACAGTGAAATGGATCTTAATTTATTTATATTGCAATAGATTCAATTTTATCTCAGGAGTTTTGTTTTAAATTTGAATAGCCATACAACGTTTTAGAGTTAATTTTAGAAAACATAATGAGATAAATAAGTAAAATTATTTGCATAATAAATTAATGTATGAACGGATAATGAGGGAAAATGTAAAAGTGTGCATTTTTTGGACATGGTGTTCAGCATTCAATCTTTTAACGTCGTCGTGTCGTCCGTTGTGCATCGTGAATTAAAAATTTTACATTTAATACTATAGTGCAACTTATACCGGACGGTCAGGGATCTTTGAAGGAATCATACACTAAATATTTGTTCATTGTCTACTGCCGTATGCTTTCGAGTGATGCGTTTTGATATTCTTTAAATAATCTTTTGTGTATCTCTTCCTTTTTCTAAAACCGTCTATCAATATTTACTACATTGTGATTAGTCAAAATGACACACATGGTTTTGTTCTACTTTCACATTTGTTGCTGTACGAAAACAATGAGATCACGACGAATTTGGAATGTAAATTAATCGACCCTTTTTGGTTATCAAAACAAAACCGTCCATGTTTTTGGTGTTGATAAAATAGTAGTCAATATAGAATATCTGTATAAAATTGATAATTTTCATTCATTTATTCAATAGAGTACTTTTTTAAAAAGTTTTCCGTTTAGCCCCGAAAGCAAATTATTGGGTAGTTTTCATTGAGGGTTAATCCGGACAGAGTTTCACATAAATTTTCAAATATAAAGCACCTTTATGAATAAATCTGCAAAGCAATAAGGTGCACGTATGATCCTGGTGCACTCAGTTGTAAAATCTAGCAAAATGGCGACAGAAGGGCGGCACAATGTTTAAAGTGCTTAAGTCTACGATCAACGACTATGTTTTCGGGACAGTTGGAGAGGGTAGACGGCCAGGAAAGCAGCCAGTTTTTCCTTTGAAAGTGGAAAACGAGATAGCTGAAAAAGCTGGGAAGATGGGGTTGGGATAATCAGTGCGCAACTTGCTTTTAAAGTGGGCAGGCTAACGACCATTATGACAGTTATAACGTCATTCAAAAACAGAGTTCCTGGAATAGACCGGATGGCTTGCTTCCCAAAAAGGCGTAAAAAAAGGGTGTACTGGTGTAAATATGAAACCAGCCACATATGATGGTTCGATCCCTTGGCAGGACCACCATAGCCACTTCGAAGCCTGTGCAGATTATAATGGTTGGACAGAGAGAAGTAAGGGCACGTACTTAGCTGTGTCGTTGAGAGGAAATGCAATGGGGGTTCTTTGAAACTTTCCCAAAGGAGCGATTCCTGATTATTATGAACTGGTTAAAGTTCTCGAGAAGAGATTTGCTCCTCCAGGTCAGACAGAACTATACCGGGTGCAAATGAAAGAACGTCGACAGAGACCAGGTGAATCACTCCCAGAGCTAGCCCAAGTCATTCGTGCCGATAGAAGGCAGCATATAAAGAGAAAAGTTATAGTGTCTTTACTGTCGCAAACCTGGACACATGCGCAAAGAATGCTTTGCTTTAAAGAATCGGAATCGAATCCTGAGTATTTTAAACACCATGATGAGAAGCAAAGAAAAGCAAGTAGTTCAGAAGGCGCTAATACGCTTGGTGTGGAGGCAGGAATGTTTCTACAGCCCAGACTTCAAGGCATTAAAGTGAACCTACTGGTTGATACGGGTGCTACTCTAACACTTGTTTCCTCAGCAGTAGCCCAAAGAATTGCTCATGACCGCATGCTGACTCTAGAGCTTGTGCAGAAGAATGTACTGATGCAGGTGGGAAAATGTTAAATGTGTATGAAAAGGGAACGTTTTTTTGGAGATCGTCAATTTTTCCTATATTGTCACAGCCGCTGTATCTGAATTAACAGTCGATGGTATTAATGGCCTAGACTTCCTAACAGATAACCGGTGCATGGTCGATGAGCCAAACCAAGAACTTTGTATTGGGAAGTTTAATAAACTCCACATAGAGAAGGTCATTTTCGTTGCTTTAGGGTTGTGAATATGAACCCAGTTACGATCCCTGCAAATCAAGAGGTTATTGTGCCTGGTCAGATTCGTGTACCTAAAGGCGGATGTCTCTACAATTGTGATGGCATTATTGAACCTGTAGAGAGGGATAGAAACGAATTAAGGCAATTGTTGGACTAACATTATTACAGAGCGCTTACATAGTACCTGTAAGATTGCTGAACCTCTCTAACGAATCATGCTTAGTCAGAAAGGGAACGCTGTTGGCTAAGATAACCTCTGTCGAACATGTTGGTATCGCACACAAAAGTGCCACACCGTCCTCAGGTCTTGATGATCAGTTGAAGAGTTTGTTAGGTCGATGCAGTGAGGACTTGTCAGACCAACAGAAAGAAGCTGTGTGGGGTCTTCTAAGAGAATGAAATCATTTGTTCGCAAAAGGAACTCGGAACTTGGTTTTACCTGTGTTGTAGAACATGTCTCCAGAGTTTGACGGGATCAGTACGGTCAAGACCAACTTCTCCAAGTGCAACGACGTACGGGGAACACAGCAGATCTTTCATATGGAGCAAAGTTCTAGAAGTAAGATCCTGGAAGTGTTTAGGATGAACACCCACAGCAACTCCCCAGGGACTAACCGAAACTGTCTCTGAATGGAAAGCGGGTTCACTATACACAATCGCAGCGCCGGTGACCTTCACATCCAGTCGAGGACGGCCAATTCCTGATTCGGTATGTCCAAGTACATCCTCTACCGACCTTCCAGACGACCTTCTCCATATGCGATTACACGTGCGGTCAAGGTGAAAATGACTATCGAATGCTTCATGTTGTATAGATTCACTGGCATCTCTGTCATATGGCACATAATCGCAGACTGTTTCTGTTGAAGAGTTTACATCAGAGCCATAACTCGCGTCTATACAAATGAGTTCTTCTTTCGTAGATGAATCCACGGTCGACACCTGTTTCCGCGCACCTTCCACACCAGACACTGAATGGCTGCCACCTGTAACACGCCCATGCACGCGGAATTGTTCACGCTGCTCAGGTTGCAAAGCTGACATCAGGACTACCAAACATCTCCAGTGAATTAACACAGCCGGTGAGTTAACTGGGGCCACAGTAAAATCTTCTGAAGGTTCTTCCCAGTTCTGATGGTCACATAACCTCCTAATACACGCGACTGTATCCGGATGAAGGGTAGTTTCCTGAGGAATCTGATGTGTCTGGTTGACGTAATCTACTGCGGTGAACACACTAGCATCATGTCCAACAACGATCCTAACCAAAGACTCCAGCGCTGTGAACTGTAGTTTGCATAAATGCGACTCCTCCAAAGAGCGTATAGGTTTCACATCGCTGAATATCCTAGGAAGGTGGGACTGCTGAACATGATGCTTGATCTTCCTGTTCTTAACATTGCATCAAGGAAATGGGCACCACTGAAAGTTCACACG
Organism: Magallana hongkongensis; assembly: GCA_015776775.1. NCBI lineage: Eukaryota > Metazoa > Mollusca > Bivalvia > Ostreida > Ostreidae > Magallana > Magallana hongkongensis. The sequence goes on from VIAA01000016.1 coordinate 1,575,950, forward strand.
AGGCCTCACGACTGTCACCTGAATTTCCGGGGATAAACGAGCATGCTTGTCAGCAGTCTCGGAATAGTCATTCTGCTGAACATGTCGCAGGGGTAATCTTCGCTTCTTTGATACAACTACATGCGAAGTCTCCCTGCTCCCGACACACTCGTCCTCTCCTCTTAGAACTTGTTTCACTAAAGGCGTTGGCTCCATCGGTACATGAGTTGCGGGTGACCCTGCTACTACATGATCAATGGAGACGGGACAGTCAGTGTTAGCAATCTCCATCACAGACTCCTCGGTGTAAGAAAACGGACCTTCTACTGCATTTTCACGCACAACATCTAGGTAGGGATTGTCTCGGAGACGAATATCCACACACATACCGGATGGTGACGATGAAGCCACTGTAGCAGTAGAACGTGCTCTTCTTCTTGGATTGGAGCTCCGGATAAGTGATGGAAGATTATCCTCAACCCATCTTTCAGTGCACAGAATGGTACGCGCTTCATTCCTAATCTTCTCAATCAACCGAACGTCATATTCATCTCGTGCTACAATCTGTATTGATCCAGGATAGCATCACATATGTCTCTGTGAGAAGTTCCATTACTCAGCAAAGCCAAGTCGTAAACGAGACGAGTTGGCTCGATAAGTCTTCTTGAGGAGGTGCTTCTTCTCAAATACTCAAGGTAATGCTCTCCTCTCTCCTGGCGTAGAGATGAATAGGCTGGTTGATATTTCCTGTAGTGTGGCATAGTAGATATATAATAAATACAAAATATATATAGTGCAGTTAAAATGTATTCAACTACTATGTATGTATTTAAATGGACACAAAGATCAGTACCCCACTTAATAACTAATACATATTAAATATAATAATGATATGAGACATGACCCTGGTCTTTAAAAATGTGTCCTTTAGATCATCAGCTGTTGAAAAAGATAAAATATACAACTATGAAAAATAACACAAGCATACTGAAAATCACTTACAGTGTACATACTAGTAATAAAACTTTGCCTGTGCAACTATGCTATCTTGATACTATTCGGAAAAAACAAAAAATAAAATAAAAATAAAAAACCCTCAAAAACCATTTGTAGCAAAAATGTTTTTGAGATTATTTACAAAACACAACTAAATAAAAACTGCATGTAGCCGAGGTCAGCATCTTGGGTCACCACAGTAGCATAATACTCACTGGCTTTTCCCTCAAGACACCAACCCAGATAATCTTTGGATTCTTGGGGGCACCAGTTTTTCACTTCAGCAAAACGATTGAATTTTTGCTGAAATGCAACCCACGAATCTGTGCCGTCATATGAGAGGGATTTAAGCAAAGTATCAACTCTGTCTTGACGTGGTATTTGCTGAATAACAGCATTGTTTTGCTGTTGTCGTGCTTGTGGTGGATACGCTTGTTGCTGGTTTTGAAGTTGTACAGGTTGTTGTTGTGGCAATGCATGTTGTTGATGATTTTATTGTTGCTGTTGAGTTTGTTGTTGGTGTGGAGTTTGTTGTTGTTGTTGAGTTTGTACTGGTTGTTGTATTTGTAGTGGAAACGTATGATGTTGGTGAGCTGGTTGCAATGTATATCTTGTCTGTGCAACTCTTGTGGTCGGATATGTACTCATGGTTGGTACAGATTGCCCTATTTGAGGATGTATGGGTGCTCACTGGCTACTCAACGGTGGTGCACCGCTGGATAACCCTGGAGGGCCCATAGGCACAGGTTGGGGAAATATATTGAAAGGTTCTGACTTTACCGCAGATACTGGTGGTACAAAAACCCCTGTAGTCTGCGGTAATGACATCATGGGATACCTATATGGTTGTGGAGGGTAATATGGATATGGGTAAGGTCCCCACGGCGCCATACCGTAGGGCGACATCATTGGTGATGAGCACGGGGGATATTGCATACCCCATTGTGGCTGCATTCCACTGTATGGTGCACCTACGGTTGTTGGCGGAAACATTTGAGGAACTGGAGAACATGGTTTGTATGGGAGGAGCTACTGAAGTGTTTAACATCTGTGTATTCAGATACCCTCCTTCCATACCAGCACTCACAACCTTTGATCACTCGGGTCCTTGAGGGGTTGTGGTAATTCAAATTCTTTTGGTCCAACACTTTGACTTTTACTTTTTTCTTTTTTTTTCTTTGTAATCAAACCCATCAAGGCATCATTCATAATTTCCTCAGAACCGGTCCTTTCTGATTGAGGATTGCCGTGTGGTGTATCACCCGGCCAAATCCCCTGATCAGAAAAGACCTCCTCATCCGCAGTCTCATGAATAGCAGGTGAGGGAGAATTTTCGGAATTTCCGCTAACATCACCCACACTAGCTGAACCCTCAGACCGACTCTTAGTGGTATGCAAAAAGCTATATTTTGGATTAGTATGGAAACTGATTCTTTCGATTTCCTCTTTGTTGAGCTTTAGGTTTCTTACCTGAGCCAGGTCTTCTGGTCCTAAAAAATTGCCGGACGCATTGAGATACGCTTTAATATTATCTGCAACGGCTGGGCCTACACCTTTAAGTCTTTGTAATTCCATCTTCGATGCAAAATTTATATAGATGGGCAGTGACATGTTGACAATTTTAAATTGACACCAACAAAAATGAAATTGAAAGAAAAAAAAAATAAAAAAATAACTAAATAATGATTATGCTAATTATACCAACGAGAGGAAAAATAAAAAAAGATTAAACCCAATGTATTACAAAAGTAATATAATGTCTATGTCAACAAAGAATGATAAACACTATTGCACCTACTAAATGGCAAATTTTAATACAATATCAAAAATTTGACAATTAAAGGCAATTATAAGGCCCCTACTGATAGAGAAATGAATGCAAAAAATAATTAAAGAATTATTTTTAAAGAAAAATTTAGAATGAATAGCTGTAATGTTAAATTACTTTATTTTTCTAAATGTAAACAAACAAACGATTTTCCGGAAATGAGAAAATGAAAGTAGGTGATACGTCACAGGAAGAAAGTTATCTATGCGCAAAAAATGTCACTGTCGTATTGGCGCCAAAAATCACGTGGAGTAATGGCGACCGACCAGACGACAAGAACACGTAAACAAATGTCAAAACACAAAAAAAATATCTTATGCAATATACTAACACAAAGTCACCCCAACGCTATGGTAAACGCTAGAAAGTGACAATAAACTGGCAAAATATGAAAAAAAAAAAATACAAGGATAAATACGAAATATTGTACACTTGTGCAGACGGTACATGTATCACCCACGTGTTTACAGAAACACGAGTGACAGAGTCTACAATATAGCAAAAATACGACAAAATATCGCACAGCACGTCTATTGAGACGATAATGTACGTGGCATACAAAATAAACTCAATAAATAGCAAATGTGAAAAAATAACCTGATCGACAATACACGCATGGATCTCGTGCTAGACACGACGACATGCATAAAAAATATTCAACACACAAGTTTGGTAAATGCATATGAAATACGCTAGTTGTCTCACGACACTTGACAAAAAACATGAAAAGAAAAAAACTATCGACACTCGTGTATACACGCTTTAATATAAATTAAACGCTCAACACTACTTAATCAACAGTAATATCGGAGTTATCGCACATACACGTTTGTAAAGAACAAACGCTCAACACGACATTTCCAACAAAATGATGCAGCACTCGCTCAATATTAGAACTATCGTTATACACGTTTGTATAATACACACGCTCAATACGAAACTTCCAACATATGAACAAGTAATGTACCTTTCATTGCTTGCAAATATTGCAAAAATATAAATTTACACATGTACCGGTAACGCGAAATGTCGGGTAGGGTATCCTACCGGCGACGCCAATTGTCGTGAAACCGATATTATGTAAACATGTTACACAGTACATGTGCATAAGGCAATAAGCCTTACCTTATGAAGAACAACAATGGACATGGACATAGACATCATACAATACAAGATAGGTGTTTACGGGTAGGCGGGCGGAACTACACTAACCACTGGAGCTCCAGGTATTGGGATGCGCAGTGGACCAGGGTCAGAGGTCATTTGCATAACAAGTAGTTACATAATAATGTACATTTCACTACAATTCTCTACATAGTGGTTTTTATGAGATTTTGACCCTTTCATATTTTGCTCATTGTTCATGATTTTTCAGCTTTTTAGACCTTCCCCAGCTAATTCCCTGCAGAGGATTGACCTTCCGTACCGCGTGCATGTTGCACTATCACATGTCAGAAACTTACCGGTGTATAGTTTACAATGTCCCATCCACCTACTTTTCGTGTTATTTTACCTCCCGTCTGTAACTTGCAATTTCACTGTGCAAAGTCAGCACAACAGTCATAGCCGCAGGTTTCGCATTTTACCTCTGATTCTCATGTACCTAACATAAGGGGCCTACATATTGCATATCAATTTCAACAACAGACACCCCTCTAACTAATGATAATCATTAAAAATCATTTCATGAATTTTAGCAACACTCATAAGCCTTCAAGTACAGCAACTCTCAATTTTTCAAAAATATTGACGGGTACTTTATTCGAAACTGTCCCTTGCTACCTTTAACATACACTGACATTCTCTGAAAAGTCATCTTGTCTTCAAATTAAAAGGCTTATGCTATTCTGAGAAAAAGTACACCACATTTTGACAATTCCATTGAGGTTTAAGAAAAATATGGCCATTTAAGTGAGATCACCATTTCCACTTTCCTCTATTTAACACAGATTCATAGGGCTCTCCATAAATACAGCATCTTTACCTAATCCTTTAGAGGTCAACTGTTGTTCAACCTTCTTAAATAAGAAACCTTATTCAATACTACATACATTGCTTGATATTATCATGATAAAAGCATCACATCACTTAGAAATCCCTCTACATGTATACCCTACCCCTATCTTTTGATTTTCAAAAGAAGGATTAGTTTGAACATTTTAACCTAATATTATGACACTTTTGGCAGTTTCCTTGAGTCATTTCTTACACATATTTGAAAACAACCATCACTGATATTTAAAATTGATCTTTTTTGGTAAATGGATGATTTGTAGCATTTTTATTCACAAAAAAGTCATGTCGCCCTACATGTGATTTCTTGTTTTCATGAAAAACTAAGCCTATAATCATATTTAGTGGATATCTTACATACTCTGGTTTCTAGTCTCCTTTTAACTTTGCTAAATTAGTAAGACCTACAAGTGTGATGTGTGCGTTTAATTAAAATAAAATTCAAACACACCTGGGGACGGATGAGAATTCCATGGAAAATGTTCAAATTTTACATGTTTTTCTATATTTTTGATGCATATATACAATAAAAGGGTAAAACTATGTTGTGTTTATATTCATTACAAGAGTAATTATCATAGCAGATGTTAATTCAAGGTAAAATGTACATTTACATATCCTACATGTAATGGTAATGGAGTCCATTAGAAAGAGGGGGTGGCTTTTTCAATTTTGTAAATACATCTAAAATACCATTTTTTGATAGGAAGGAGCAAGCACTTGAGTTTTTTGACATATTGTATACTTTGATAACTGCATTTGTCTACATGTAAAGTTCATTTGAAATAAAAATATGCTGTTTTTAAAAAATTAGGTGATATAAGTCAGGTGGCTTAATGTTATTTCATAAAATCAGACAGCAAAATGGCTGCAAATTCATAAATTTAATGATTTAATTGATATAAACTGTTTTAAAGTATTTATTCTTATCTCAGTAATTAACTTAAGCCTATTAATTGTCATCAGGATAGGAAATATCTACTCTCTTAGCCAATTTACTCTAGTGGTGGTCATTCTACACATGTAAGGGGGAGTTACTCCCCTTGAATATTTTAGATAATAAATCATGTAATGACATCTATAGCCAAGAAAATCATCCATTTTCACAAAATGTAATACTTATGGTACAAAATCCACTCAAAATTACAGTTAAAGGAGAAATATGAAAATACCATGTAGTCTTAACATACACTAACATTCTCTGAAAAGTCATCTTGTCTTCAAATTAAAAGGCTTATGCTATTCAGAGAAAAAGTACACCACATTTTGACAATTCCATTGAGGTTTAAGAAAAATATGGCCATTTAAGTGAACCCATCATTTCCACTTTCCTCTATTTAACACAGATTCATAGGGCTCTCCATAAATACAGCATCTTTACCTAATCTTTTAGAGGTCAACTGTTGTTCAACCTTCTTAAATAAGAAACCTTATTCAATACTACATACATTGCTTGATATTATCATGATAAAAGCATCACATCACTTAGAAATCCCTTTACATGTATACCCTACATGTACCCCTATCTTTTGATTTTCAAAAGAAGGATTAGTTTGAACATTTTAACCTAATATTATGACACTTTTGGCAGTTTCCTTGAGTCATTTCTTACACATATTTGAAAACAACCATCACTGATATTTAAAATTGATCTTTTTTGGTAAATGGATGATTTGTAGCATTTTTATTCATAAAAAAGTCATGTCGCCCTACATGTGATTTCTTGTTTTCATGAAAAACTAAGCCTATAATCATATTTAGTGGATATCTTACATACTCTGGTTTCTAGTCTCCTTTTAACTTTGCTAAATTAGTAAGACCTACAAGTGTGATGTGTGCGTTTAATTAAAATGAAATTCAAACACACCTGGGGACGGATGAGAATTCCATGGAAAATGTTCAAATTTTACATGTTTTTCTATATTTTTGATGCATATATACAATAAAAGGGTAAAACTATGTTGTGTTTATATTCATTACAAGAGTAATTATCATAGCAGATGTTAATTCAAGGTAAAATGTACATTTACATATCCTACATGTAATGGTAATGGAGTCCATTAGAAAGAGGGGGTGGCTTTTTCAATTTTGTAAATACATCTAAAATACCATTTTTTGATAGGAAGGAGCAAGCACTTGAGTTTTTTGACATATTGTATACTTTGATAACTGCATTTGTCTACATGTAAAGTTCATTTGAAATAAAAATATGCTGTTTTTAAAAAATTAGGTGATATAAGTCAGGTGGCTTAATGTTATTTCATAAAATCAGACAGCAAAATGGCTGCAAATTCATAAATTTAATGATTTAATTGATATAAACTGTTTTAAAGTATTTATTCTTATCTCAGTAATTAACTTAAGCCTATTAATTGTCATCAGGATAGGAAATATCTACTCTCTTAGCCAATTTACTCTAGTGGTGGTCATTCTACACATGTAAGGGGGAGTTACTCCCCTTGAATATTTTAGATAATAAATCATGTAATGACATCTATAGCCAAGAAAATCATCCATTTAATGTAATACTTATGGTACAAAATCCACTCAAAATTACAGTTAAAGGAGAAATATGAAAATACCATATAGTCTTAAAGGTGGCAGGGGACAGTTTTTTTGATACAATTCATTGTAGCCAAGGGATGCATGTCTTCGGAGCTCTGTAACTAGAATTTCCTCAGTTCCCATTCGGCACAAATACCTTTAAATCACTCTTTATAGGGCCAATCACCAATTTCTGAAGAAAATTATTAGTCAAAACCTGTAAAATTCTCTACATACTGGTTTTTATGAGATTTTGACCCTTTCATATTTTGCTCATTTTTCATGAGTTTTCAGCTTTTTAGACCTCCCCCAGCTAATTCCCTGCAGAAGGTTGACCTTCCGTACCGCGTGCATGTTGCACTATCACATGTCAGAAACTTACCGGTGTATAGTTTACAATGTCCCATCCACCTACTTTTCGTGTTATTTTTCCTCCCGTCTGCATCTTGCAATTTCACTGTGCAAAGTCAGCACAACAGTCATAGCCGCAGGTTTCGCATTTTACCTCTGATTCTCATGTACATAACATAAGGGGCCTACATATTGCATATCAATTTCAACAACAGACCCCCCCCCCCCCCCCTCTAACTAATGATAATCATCAAAAATCATTTCATGAATTTTAGCAACACTCATAAGCCTTCAAGTACAGCAACTCTCAATTTTACAAAAATATTGACCGGGTACTTTATTCGAAACTGTCCGTTGCTACCTTAGCGCGCATCAATGAATTGCACCGCGTTTTTAATATAATAATTATTCTTAAATGGTTTAACTTGTAAAAACGTATTAAATTGACATTGAAAATACATTGTTTAGCCAATTTTCGTTTCGCAAAATAACTCTGAAATTTATACGCGAATTTGATTGGCTACAGGATGCAGGATAGGATAAGATAGGATAGAACTTAGCTCTTATATTTCATGTATTGTGCATCCTGCATCCTATCCTATCCTTGTCAACTTTCAGGATAGCAGTATTGTAATGTTTTGCATTAATTTACTATGTAATTCACCCCAAGCCTGATTCCAACTAAGCCGGAAAACATGAACATTAACATTTAACTTGGTTCTTGTATCGATGAGATTGTATATATTAAATGATGTATACGTTTTCCAAAATGTATAATCTATAACAGAGTTTGCTTACAATGCATTGTTTAAAATTTAAATTCAGTTTAATCAAATAAAGAGCAAACAAACGAGAAGGCAAATTCAGACTTGTTTTTATTTTCTCTGTACAAAATTCCTTTAGAGATAAACAGCAGTCATACAGTAAGTAGACTGGAAGCCACATCTGCGTATAACCCGTCCCGATTTTATCTTCGGTTTGCGCATGAAGTTTGGTAGTATTTAGGTGAAAGATTGTCAAAACAAAATTCACAACTTTTCAAAAATGGCACATTGCGTTTGGGAACTTTAATTTCGATTCCATCATCAACCTCTTCTATTGATTAATGAGCTCGTACACCAAGAATATTTTGATCAATAAAACTATTTGTTTATTTTCTAAATAGAATTTTGTTAATACACAGAGGACTTAAAAAGATTTAATGCGTGTTTTTATGATACATATTTACTGAAATGCATGAACATTTTCTGAACTATTTTCTTACGCGTACACTCAATTCATGTGTTCTATGCGTGCCTTCCGGTTTGAGACTTCGGGTGACAGTTAACCAATAGACGGGGTTACTTATTTGCTAATTTATAGAAAAGTACATGTTTATAGTATTTTAATACATTGGATATTAGTTAATTATTCTTTTTTTAGAAGTGGACAGGCATAGCTCTTCGCAAGCCCTCATATTTTGATTCTGGAAAACGTGTAAATGTCGGAACCAAAGACGGTTTACACTTCGACCCATGTTTCGACTCCAGTTTCCCTGAGTTTTCGTAACAAACCTATTTATTTTTACATTTTTAACAATAATGCATCCAAATATCACAAACAAAACATCAATAACCGCTGTCAAATCATTTTCTCAACTTCTGCGTTCCGGGTATTTAAGAAATATGTATTGGATTAGAGAAGAGGATTTTCTAAGACCTAATACATTAAAAATATTTGGCCATATTGGCCCTATCATAAAGCCTGAAACCCATGTCCCAGGGCCACGAATTTCACAATTTAGGTAAAGGGCTTTATGGACATAAAAATCATGCATTTAGAGCCAGAACCACGACCCAGGGACCATGAATTTCACAATTTCGGTAGTGGGTTTCATGTACTTCATAACTATGCAACCAGTTTTTCCTCACATGTGGGAGTAGAGAAGAGGATTTTTGAAAATTTGGTTTTTTGGCATATCTAGCCCCACATATGGCGCTCCGGGGGTTATAGAGCCATGCATTTCACAATTTAGATTCCTCGTACCATAGAGATGCCTCACACAATTGGTAACAATCAGCCTTGTAGTTTTTAAGAAGAAGTTAAAGATGTAAATTGTTGACGAACGACAGACGAAAACGGATAGCAATAAGACACTTGAAATTACTCAAATGACCTGAAAATGCTATAACATTGAAAACTGTACCCGATTTCTTTTAGCTTTTAAGGTAAAACCTCATTGATTAAAAAAATAAAACTGATTCTTTGAGACAAAATAAATTAACATAATCAATAAGAGATCAACAATCTCTAACTGCAAGTCTGTAGCTCTTAGTCTGAAAAAGAATCGGAAAGACGACCTACACCCCAGATTGTCCATCCGAATTACTTGAATATTGCCATTTCTGTAGTACGCATACGCAAACGCAAATAACCGCCAGACCCTCAACATACACCCCCGAAAAAATAATCTGATTCGCGCTTGCTACCCCTCCTCGAAAAAAAAAAAATCTTCAAAACCCTCTTTAAATTTTTTTAGGATATCCGCATATATATTTATAGAATCATTGGCGCCTGAGTTCGATAAAACATGCGTGTAAAGTCATACCGGGCATACCCAATGTGAAAATATAATCGTGAACCATATTCTTTCTATTTTTCTTTCTAATTAGTCAGTTATAAGTACAGTGATTGCAACGTTATTGTTGACAAACGACACGCACGATTCCGATACACGAATGATCACGCACGATACACGGAAGATCACTAACTTACTGAATTTTCACGATACACGAATAAAAACGATAAAACACGCAACCGAACGAGTCTACACCATTAAACGAAAAAAATCATAATAAATTTTTAAGATTAGAAAAAGGAAACGTATTGCTTTAATTTGTATTGCTTTATGTTTGTGTTTTTAGCTCACCTGAGCCAAAGGCTCAAGTGAGCTTTTCTGATCACAATTTGTCCGTTGTCTGTCGTCGTTGTCGTCGTCGTTGTAAACTTTTCACATTTTCATCTTCTTCTTAAGAACCACTGGGCAGATTTCAACCAAATTTGGCACAAAGCACCACTAGGTGAAGGGGATTCAAGTCTGTTCAAATGAAGGGTCCTTTTTAAAGGGGAGATAATTGAGAATTATTGAAAATTTGTTGGTATTTTTCAAAAATCCTCTTCTCAAAAACTATTAGGCCGGTAAAGCTGAAACTTCTGTGGAGGCATCATCAGGTAGTGTAGATTCAAGTTTGTTCAAATCATTGTCCCCGGGGGTAGGGTGGGGCCACAATTGGGGGATCAAGTTTTACATAGGAATATATAGAGAAAATCTTTAAAAATCTTCTCAAAAACTATCAGGCCAAAAAGATTCAAATTAAAAAGGGAGCATCCTCATGTAGTGTAGATTCAGGTTTGTTCAAATCATGGTCCCCGGGGGTAGGGTGGGGCCACAATTGGGGGATCAAGCTTTACATACGAATATATAAAGAAAATCTTTTAAAATCTTCTTCTCAAAAACTATTAGGCCAGAAAAGCTCAAATTAAAATGAAAGCATCCTCAGGAAGTGTAGATTCAAGTTTGTTCGAATCATGGTCCCCGGGGGTAGGGTGGGGCCACAATTGGGGGATCAAGTTTTACATAGGGATATATAGAGAAAATCTTTAAAAATGTTCTTCTCAAAAACTATTAGGCCAGAAAAGCTCAACTTTGAGTGGAGGCATCCTCATGTAGTGTAGATACAAGTTTGTTCAAATCATGGTCCCCGGGGGTAGGGTGGGGCCACAATTGGGGGATCAAGTTTTACATAGGAATATATAGACAAAATCTTTTAAATATCTTCTCAAAAATTATAAGGCCAGAAAAGCTCAAATTTGAGTGGAAGCATTCTCATGTAGTGTAGATACAAGTTTGTTCAAATCATGGTCCCCGGGGGTAGGTTGGGGCCACAATTGGGGGATCAAGTTTTACATAGGAATATATTGAGAAAATCTTCTCAAAAACTATCAGGCCAGAAAGATTCAAATTAAAATGGGAGCATCCTCATAATGTGTAGATTCAGGTTTGTTCAAATCATGGTCCCCGGGGGTAGGGTGGGGCCACAATTGGGGGATCAAGTTTTACATAGGAATATATAGAGAAAATCTTTTTAAAAAATTCTTTTAAAAACTATTAGGCCAGAAAAGCTCAAATTAAAATGGAAGCATCCTCAGGAAGTGTTAATTCAAGTTTGTTCAAATCATGGTCCCCGGGCATAGGGTGGGGCCACAATTGGGGGATTAAGTTTTACATAGGAATATATAGAGAACATCTTTAAAAATTTTCTTCTCAAAAACTATTAGGCCAGAAAAGCTCAAATTTGAGTGGAAGCATCCTCATGTAGTGTAGATTCAAGTTTGTTCAAATCATGGTCCCCGGGGGTAGGGTGGGGCCACAATTGGTGGATCAAGTTTTACATAGGAATATATAGACAAAATCTTTTAAATATCTTCTCAAAAATTATAAGGCCAGAAAAGCTCAACTTTGAGTGGAGGCATCATAAGGTAGTGTAGCTTCAAGTTTTTTTCAAATCATGGTCCCCGGGGGTAGGGTGGGGCCACAATTGGGGGATCAAGTTTTACATAGGAATATATTGAGAAAATCTTCTCAAAAACTATCAGGCCAGAAAGATTCAAATTAAAATGGGAGCATCCTCATAATGTGAAGATTCGGGTTTGTTCAAATCATGGTCCCCGGGGGTAGGGTGGGGCCACAATTGGGGGATCAAGTTTTACATGAGAATATATAGAGAAAATCTTTAAAAAAATTTCTTTTAAAAACTATTAGGCCAGAAAAGCTCAAATTAAAATGGAAGCATCCTCAGGAAGTGTTAATTCAAGTTTGTTCAAATCATGGTCCCCGGGCATAGGGTGGGGCCACAATTGAGGGATCAAATTTTACATAGGAATATATAGAGAAAATCTTTAAAAATTTTCTTCTCAAAAACTATTAGGCCAGAAAAGCTCAAATTTGAGTGGAAGCATCCTCATGTTGTGTAGATTCAATTTTTCAAATCATGTCCCCGGGGGTAGGGTGGGGCCACAATAGGGGGATCAAGTTTTACATAGGGATATATAGAGAAAATCTTTAAAAATGTTATTCTCAAAAACTATTAGGCCAGAAAAGCTCAACTTTGAGTGGAGGCATCCTCATGTAGTGTAGATACAAGTTTGTTCAAATCATGGTCCCCGGGGGTAGGGTGGGGCCACAATTGGGGGATCAAGTTTTACATAGGAATATATAGACAAAATCTTTTAAATATCTTCTCAAAAATTATAAGGCCAGAAAAGCTCAAATTTGAGTGGAAGCATTCTCATGTAGTGTAGATACAAGTTTGTTCAAATCATGGTCCCCGGGGGTAGGTTGGGGCCACAATTGGGGGATCAAGTTTTACATAGGAATATATTGAGAAAATCTTCTCAAAAACTATCAGGCCAGAAAGATTCAAATTAAAATGGGAGCATCCTCATAATGTGTAGATTCAGGTTTGTTCAAATCATGGTCCCCGGGGGTAGGGTGGGGCCACAATTGGGGGATCAAGTTTTACATAGGAATATATAGAGAAAATCTTTTTAAAAAATTCTTTTAAAAACTATTAGGCCAGAAAAGCTCAAATTAAAATGGAAGCATCCTCAGGAAGTGTTAATTCAAGTTTGTTCAAATCATGGTCCCCGGGCATAGGGTGGGGCCACAATTGGGGGATCAAGTTTTACATAGGAATATATAGACAAAATCTTTAAAAATTTTCTTCTCAAAAACTATTAGGCCAGAAAAGCTCAAATTTGAGTGGAAGCATCCTCATGTAGTGTAGATACAAGTTTGTTCAAATCATGGTCCCCGGGGGTAGGGTGGGGCCACAATTGGGGGATCAAGTTTTACATAGGAATATATAGACAAAATCTTTTAAATATCTTCTCAAAAATTATAAGGCCAGAAAAGCTCAATTTTGAGTGGAGGCATCATAAGGTAGTGTAGCTTCAAGTTTTTTTCAAATCATGGTCCCCGGGGGTAGGGTGGGGCCACAATTGGGGGATCAAGTTTTACATAGGAATATATTGAGAAAATCTTCTCAAAACCTATCAGGCCAGAAAGATTCAAATTAAAATGGGAGCATCCTCATAATGTGAAGATTCAGGTTTGTTCAAATCATGGTCCCCGGGGGTAGGGTGGGGCCACAATTGGGGGATCAAGTTTTACATAAGAATATATAGAGAAAATCTTTTAAAAAAATTCTTTTAAAAACTATTAGGCCAGAAAAGCTCAAATTAAAATGGAAGCATCCTCAGGAAGTGTTAATTCAAGTTTGTTCAAATCATGGTCCCCGGGCATAGGGTGGGGCCACAATTGGGGGATCAAATTTTACATAGGAATATATAGAGAAAATCTTTAAAAATTTTCTTCTCAAAAACTAATAGGCCAGAAAAGCTCAAATTTGAGTGGAAGCATCCTCTTGTTGTGTAGATTCAAGTTTTTCAAATCATGGTCCCCGGGGGTAGGGTGGGGCCACAATAGGGGGATCAAGTTTTACATAGGAATATATTGAGAAAATCTTTAAAAATGTTCTTCTCAAAAATTATAAGGCCAGAAAAGCTCAACTTTGAGTGGAGGCATCATAAGGTAGTGTAGCTTCAAGTTTTTTTTCAAATCATGGTCCCCGGGGGTAGGGTGGGGCCACAATTAGGGGGTCAAGTTTTACATAGGAATATATAGACAAAATCTTTAAAAATATTCTTCTCAAAAATTATAAGGCCAGAAAAGCTCAAATTTGAGTGGAAGCATCCTCATGTAGTGTAGATACAAGTTTGTTCAAATCATGGTCCCCGGGGGTAGGGTGGGGCCACAATTGGGGGATCAAGTTTTACATAGGAATATATTGAGAAAATCTTTTTAAAAAATTCTTTTAAAAACTTTTAAATTCCTTTAGAGATGAACCGGAGCTTATGTCTTTGTCTTTGATATTTATTCTAATAAAAGGATCCACAGGGCTAAAACAATCTTTAAGCAAGTCCTTAGAGGTGGCGTAAAGCATATACAAACTTTAAGCTGGGTTTATAGGTCCTTAATGTCCATACTTCTTTAATTTACCTTTAAGCCATCTTTGAGCCACCTTTAAGCATCTTTATGTGGCTTTACACTCCCGTTAAGTTGTCTGTCAACCATCTTTAAAATCCCTTTAAGTCAAGTTTGACCAAACTGAACATTAAAAACATATATTAAATGCAAAAGCTCTTATATAGGGATGGGAGAGGGTGATTCGAGTGATGATATAATTTCCAAGAAAGGGGGTGGGTTTTCCAGGCGGTTTTAATTGTCGCTCCATTAAACACAGATCGCTATCATCAACACTGCTCCGATGGACGTTATAAAAGTCTCTGTATCTAAATCTGTGCATGAAATTATATAAATTATGTTTGCTTCCTATTCTAAATTAATCGGTTAAATAAATCGTTCTTTTTGTCTGTCTGTCTGTTTCTCTCTCTCTCAGTTCATCAGGTTATTACACAATAAAGATAAAGAACCAAAAATGCATGATTTAATTTAATAATCGATTTAAGGTATGTATCTTTTTTTAATTTTAATTATTTCTATGTCTAACTTTAGATCTGCTAGATACATGTTAAAGGTTGAAAGACTCTCAACTGCCTTTTTTATATCGGGCAGGATAGTACTGCTTTGTTTGTCTAGTTTTGTTCGTTTGTGTATATCTAATTAGAGTCTATTGTTTGTCCAACTTAAGAAAACCCCTGGAACTAATAAAGAATATAAAAGATACAATGTATACACAACAGGTGTGTCGTGTGCCCATGTGCACTTCAGGGTTTCTAAAGGCGTTGAAATCTTAGTATGTACGTGTATACTATAAGTCTAGTGAAAGTTTTTTTTACATTTGTAATTCAATTTCAAATTATTATTTCCTAGCTCTAGGTTTTAAAAATGTTACGTCTTCAAATCAAAGATACATGTTAGCGAGAGTATCTAGAGGCTAATTAATTGTTGGACCGGTGATTATAAATAGGAGTTTATTATTTAAATATATGTATAAGGGTAAATATTTCACATACCCGGCTTGGTAGATCATACAATTGTATGAACAAGTATAGGTATACATCATTTGCAATTGCCACATGCAATAAATATGTCACCGGTAATAGGTAATATTGTTTGTTTTAGAGTTGATAGTCTAAAAAGTAGTATACATTGAAATATTTAAACATACTGTGGTTTCATCAATATTCATTGAATACCAATTTTCGTGGATTTCGTTAAGTTAATCCACGAAATTAAATTTTCATTATAGTGTAATATCGACTACATGTAACATTTTGTATTGATAGGATTATTGGCCACGAAATTACGTATCTTTGAAACTGTGGTTTTCAGAAAATCCACGAAAATTGATACCCATGAAAGTTAATGAAATCACAGTACTGGAACGGCGCCGTGGTCATGAAAACCGGGAAATTGCGTAGAACTAATACCCTAATAGTTTAAATGCATTTTATAAAAGAAATGATTTTCATGCATTCATTTAGCTATGAATTAGATGAACGTATACATGTATCTACTCGGTTTAAATTTATTAACTAAGTAGGCCTACTAGTAAGGCTAACGGTTTCCATTTAGGTATACTATTTTTTTTCGTATTTTTTCGTATTTCATTCTAAATTCATGCATGCATGTAATAAATAAATTAGATGTAATTGATTGTTACGATCTGAATGTAAGTCAAAATCTTTTCAATTAAAAAATAAACATTCATTACATTGATTCAATATCCACTGATATATAGGATATTAATACCTAAATAAAATATGTTAGTTGCCGTGGCGCAGAGGAATTTAGGTGATGTTGGTAAACGAAGGGTCTGTGGTTCAATTCTCGTTTTGGGCTATTTTATTATTTTTTCATATTATATATTAGATTAATATCTGTATCTATCATTATCATATAGTTAATATATTTTTTCTGGTAAACTTAGCAAAATATTGAACTAAAAATTTTTTTAATGGCTTAAAGGTAGTTTAAAGGTGGCTTTAAGAAGTTTGGACATTAAGAGCCTATACGTTGATCTTAAAAATGGCTTAAAGATGGTCTTTTCCATCTTTACGCTTTCTTTTAGCTACCTTTAAGCAACACATATAGCTTAAAGGTGGTTTAAAGATCGTCTTTAAGCACCTTTAAGCTATCGTTAAGGAGAACTTTAAGGTAATCCATCCATAACTATCATATTTCATATCTAATAGATTGCAAGTTTGATCACTAAAATCTTAGTGTGATTAAGGGGTTTGTTAAAATATAAAGTTTCACCTTTGAATTCTTTTTAAAAAAATGATTTTAATAAATGTATCATATGTTAAAGTTAACATTGAAGTCTATGGGAAAAATGCATTTTTAAATATATTTCTTTAGTACAAGTAATTTTCTCACATTTCTCTTGGTAAAAAGTTACAAAACTTTCTCCGTATTTGAATATGCTAAAATGATTCATAGTTTACCATACATATTTTCAAAAAATGATTTTGTTAATTTTCTTAAAGGGCAGATAACTCTTTTAAAAAGTTTTAAGTGCACAAGGTTCATTTAATTGACTACATACATACACCCAAGTTTGGTCTATGTCAGCCTCATAATAGCTTTAAAATATGTATTTGATGTAGTATAGATCAATCAAAATCGTTAAATTCACCTTAGTTATGGATGGACTACCTTGAGATGGTTATTCATACTGTGAGAAGAACTCTATACAAAGCAGGAGCGATTTTCAGAGTTTACCAGAAAAGTAGAATTTAGGCTAATTATTATTTAAATTTTTAATTCAAATAAGGATATGCCCTTGTAATATTGAAATTTGACGTCCATTAGGGAGAATTATCAACACATGTAACGTGACTATCAATTCAGGGGACCACACTAAGTGTCATACAAGTTAGCATTTACTATACTGTTTCATTTTATATTACATTTACATCATGACAAAATAACTTTACATAAATAATTTGTAATAAAAGATGCATCGTTTTATGAACGTTTAAATCCGCCGATATTTTCATAGTAAGCCTTTACAGTGCTTCGCAGCTCAGTTTAATCTATTGCCATCGGCCAAGGGCAATAGATCATACTGAGCTGTTTCCAGCACCAAGGAAAAAAAATCGGGTCTATTGACTGTTTAAGCATGAATATTTGTTTTATTTACCCAATTCCGTTTTTTAAATTTTGGAAAACTGTTTTAACATCTTGAGAACTAAAATGATTCAATAAGTGAAATTACTTTGCAAGCAATTAAACGTGATGTAACTCTTAATTGATTAAACTATTATCACAGATTTAATACTTGGGCCCAGAGATGGGTTCAAAATTTAACATAGAAATATATATTATGAAATTGTAAAACAATTTTCTTTTCGAAAACTACAATGTTACAGTATGCGAAATTTAACATTTAAGGATCCTCAAAAAGTTTGAATTCAATTTGTCAAAGTCAACCATAAATCATGGACAAATTCTAGGTCCTCGGAAAGGTGTTCAATGTTTAAATATGTAAAAAGCGTGTGCTACGAAATAGAATGTTACAAGGTGAGCAATGTGGCCCATGTGCTTCTTGTTTATTAAACTTTCAGATATGATAGGTACAATCCAGAACCTTATTGCTAATCAAATAGTCTCGATAAAACTCCAATAGAATGATGCATATTATATTTAAAGTTGTTTTTATTGACTTAATGGTTTTAATGCAACATATTTCACACATATTTTTTCCTTCCCTTGGTCGACTGTAGAGTATAAATACGGACAGTGTCAACCGTCGACCTGCCTTGGTCGACTGTAGATTATGTACCCCTCTCCGAATTTTTTTTTTTATATCTGATGTTTATTACAGAGGGCTACAATTCCACAGGATCTCCGTAATGACGCAATGTGGCTGACTTCGTTCGGTCTGAAAAGATCGATTTTATATTTTACTTCCTAGAGATTAAATGATTTTTAAATTCAGGTTGAACAAATTAATCTTTATAAATCAAAACCAGATAAAACACATCAGCATGTTTACCAGTCGTCTTTTTCAGCAGTTATGACATCGCTGATTCTTTCGTGATTTCAAGGTATTTACGCCTTGAGTTTTTATATGCTCGATAACGTTAACGTCAGTGTAAATAATCGATCTTACCTCGTTCTATCACTAAAACGCCATTTAAGGAAGTGGTATATACTGGATACTTCATATTTACCGCGTTAATTATGTTTAAAATAGGATAATTCCTATATTCAGTTCAATATCCGCTCCTGAATTCTCATTGGCTGTCCCAAAATAAAACTGGTCAAGGTCAGTAAACATGGCGGACAAATTCAACTTGCGTTGTTGACACACACGAGAAATAACCGATATCTGGACTATACTTGATATTTTTAGAATAATTTATGCCATAGATATATATATATATATATATATAGATATATTATTGCAGCTAATTATGTTATAGAAAGTGTCAACTGTAAACCATTGACCTGTCCCCTTGTCGATTTTAGAACATAAATTTGAAAATATTATCGATTATTAATCATATGTCTGTATGTGATGTACATGTAGTAATACCTCAATACAATTTTCTTAATAGAACTATGTTATCTTTATATTGGAGTTGAGAATATAAATTTGAAAAAAAAGGATTACGACTGTTAATTGAATTACCAGTTAATTAATTACCATTAATTAATGGCCAAATCCCATTTTGAAGTGTAATCATACAACGTATTCAACATTAGTTGATGTTCATGTACAGATTCGGCAAAACACACCATGTCATCAGCATACATTTACGTAAAAAGATTTAACTCTTGTACTTGCAAAGGAACATTACCATTCTTAATGAACTCCATTTCTAGATCATTAACATAAAATGAGAAAAGAATGGGAGACAATACCTCCCCTTAAAGAAGACCAAGTGAATTTTCAAAAACATCAGATAACATTCTTGGTGTCTTAATACAGGATTTCATATTATTATACATAGAACGTATAACATGTAATAACTTTCCTCTGATACCATACAAATCAAGTTTTTGCCAAAGCTTAAAACGCTCTACAGTATCAAATGCTTTTTCAAAGTCGATAAAACAGCAATATAATCTCTTTTTTTATTTCGTAGGGACATATTAATAATTGAAGAAAGAAAATAAATAGCTTCTGCAGTACCTATGTTGGGTTGAAACCCGAATTGAGCAACTGTAATAACATTGTATGCATTAGCCCAATTTATAAGCCTGTTATTTAGAATTGAAGTAAAAAGTTAAAAAAAACAGCTTATAAGGCTTATTTATGCCCCTATAATTATTTAAATCTGTCGAGTCACCTTTCTTAAAAACTGGAACAATTGCTGATTTAGCCCACATTTTAGGAAAAATACCAGATTGTAAAATTCTATTTAATAGATTATGTACAATAGGAAGGAGGTTGTGTTTAAATTCAATAAAATATTCATTAATTAGCAAGTATGTTCCATGGCTTTTCTCTCTTTTAAGGTTTGATATTGCAGTCTCTATTTCATTCTCTGTGATTTCCTGATCAAGTTCATCAAACACAGCCAAATTATCGCTCCTTACGTTTTCGTAGTCGTTGTCCTCCCGTTTCGATTTAATGATAACTCCTTGTAATGGTTAAACATGTAATTGAGTCGACGTCCGATTTATGAGAGTTCTTATTTTGGAAATATTTATGGAATAACTTGGGATTTTGTCTACGTATTTGATTAAGCATGTTTCCTTGGCACTCATGTACTGTCGCTTCAGTTTAGCAACAAGGGTTTTATATTCCTCTTTGACTGCAACAGATTGCTGTGATTACCGCTCCCTTAATCGCGGTTGAACAAGATAAGATAATATCTGTATTTGTTGTATTTCCTTTTAAAGGGGCATGGTCACGATTTTGGTCAAATTTTATTTTCTCGAATTTAATGTTTACAATGCTTTAGTAAGGCATTTTTAATAGGCAACCAAAATTTGAGTGTCATTTGATCAGTCGTAAGAGAGTTACGGAGCTCACAATTCTCTGCAATGTAAACAAAGCGTTTGTTTACATTTTGAATCTTGAAGTGAAAATTCCGGTTTTAGACCTAAAATGAATGTGTCAATCGTTAGGAACTGTTTGTTTATGCTTAAAATGAATAAAAAGATAGACAAACCAGCTTTAAAAAGATTTTTTACTGGTATATTGAACCTATGTAAACAAAAACAGGACAGGAGCCTTGTTTACACGACGAAGAATTGTAAGCCCTGTATCTTGCTTAAAACTCAACGACTGGCACCCAAATTTCATTTGATCATTAGAAATGCATTCCTAAAGCATTGCAGATAATAAAAACAGAAAAATAAAATTTGACCGAAATCGTTACCATGCCCCTTTAACTCTGGTGTGACCCAAGGCTTATCAATTTGCGTTCTGTTTGAGTAAGTTTTTTTTACGGTAAGGTGGTTTCAGAGAGTGTTCGACTTCAAATAAAGGCATCATGGCTTTTGAAATCTGTGTTGTAAATAGGTCGACAGACGAGTCAAAAGAGTCCTGAGTCTCTTGTGTAGGTGTCTCTGTGGCTGACATTTAAGTTTCGTAACATGTAGCTTGTGCAGTTCGCGCTTCATTCAGACACTCTGGTTTCCATTTACATGATTTTGTTGGATTAAAGCTGTTATCTGCAGCGATGTTTTTGCCTTTTGGTTCGGTAACAACAGGACAGGTCGAGATTCGTAAGTGTAGCGGAGCGTGCTCAGAATACATTGACAAGTTCGCAACCTGAAATTTTTCAATCAAGGCGAAAATATCTGGCGATGAGAGACAGTAGTCCACTACACAAGTCAATATTATTCAGAAGATTCTAAATTTTTAGCCAGATGACAGTATCATGTTGATTTTTTACAACCGATATAAAATTGTGAAATTTTTTACGAATCAAAACAACAATCCCGCCCCCTGGCGTGCTTCTGCTCTTAAGTCTCGGGAAAATGTAAGTGTCAAACTTATCTAAGCTAACATCAAAGTCCTTTTGTACCCAACATTAATAGAACAATGTCATAGTTTTATAAGAAATTTTGAAAACATTGGTCATTAATTTTTGTTGATAACCCACCATTAATATTCCACCATATTGATTTTCAATCTTTCACTGTGGTGTTGGTTTGAGTTTATAACATTCTCCACGTTATCCTATCCCTCGATACATGTGGCCCCCCTCGTCTCCAGCCTTTGGCCCCGAAACCTGTATCTATCGTCTCCAGCCCTCGATATTCAACACCATCAATGTACAGCTTATTTACAAGTGTTGCCCTTTTATAAGATACAGTTGTTTTCTTTGTTTCTGTATTTGTCTAGGGAATTGTTCCTGGATTTTTGTTCCTCCTAATCTGGAAGCGTTCAAGCGGACTTTCTCTCTGATCATGAATGATGAAAATTTAACTAACACTGGTCTGAATTCACCGGATCTCCTCTTTCCAATCATCCAATGCTCTTTCGATATCCTGGCTGATGTTACTATTTCCGAGATAATCCTCACAGAATTCCTCCTCAATGCTCACACAATGTTCTTTTCTGTTACCATCAATTTCAGCTAAACCTAAACAAAAAACAGGTTATCACCCATACTGCGACACTTAAGGATTCTGAGAGAGTGTCTATTTCTTTCTTATGTATACCAAGTTCAAGGCCAATATCCGACTTCATAGCTTTGAATTTGTTGTCGATATTGGCAAGAACCTTATCCAACTTACTTTCAACCATTGACTGCAAGGATTGTTGGCCTTCCTGTGATTCTTGAACTCTCATCTGCTGTGGAGGTTGCATATACAGAATTCACCTTAAATACTTAAATAACTTAGAGTTGAAATCTTTCTTACGTCCATTTCAATCCCACGCATGCGCAATATATATATATATATATATATATATAAATATATATATATATATATATATATATATATATATATATATATATATATATATATATATATATAAAGCACAGAGATATTCACCTTTTTGGAGCTCCACCTCCGCCCCAGCCGGGGCTTGAACTCACGGCCTCTGGAACCCATTCTCCTAGCAGTGAGCGACCACCGCCCTAACCACTGGGCCATCTAGGAAAGACAAAAAATCTTGCTTTCGATGACGAAGGGAAACTAGCGCGCTAGTCGCTCACTGCGTTTCGGCGGAGGCGGAGCTCCAAAAAGGTGAATATCTCTGTGCTTTATGTATATCTTTATCATTCACTATGGGCAGGCATATGTCAATTTGAGAGTTATTGCAATGTTTGTGCTTATATATATATATATATATATATATATATATATATATATATATATATATATATATATATATATATATATATAATGAATTGATTTATATTGCAATAGATTCAATAAAAAACTCAAGAGTTGTTTTAAATTTGAATAGCCATACAACGTTTTAAAGTTAATTTTAGAAAACATAAAAAAACCTAAATGCATGATTTTGATGTCTATTTTTGATAAGTTCAAATTTTCCAGTCAATTCAAAATTTCATTTATGTCATATTTTTGCGTAAATAATTGAAATGTATGTCATTTCATGATATTTTCTACCATATTAAACATGGAGATATAATAAATATACATACATAGTCATTTTATTTGACACGGCACATAGAAATTCAAATAAATCATTTACATAAGATTTAAAGACATTAAGGTTTTTAGTAATTCAGGTCTTTAGTATGTCCCGCACACAAATATCGATGTTTTGAAAAGAACGAAGAACTCCCAAATTTTCCGAAAAGATTATACGCAGGACAGATAAGGCAACACATCGTTTTGATATGCTAATGAAGGGATAATGAGATATGACGTCATAATATACGCCCCGCCTCTGTACTACCATATATAGAACATATACCGAAAACAGCAGTTTAAGCATAAAATACGGCTGATTTAATACTTCATAAGCAAAATATAACTACGAATCACTCATGTGTGTTTTTATAAGTTTACAAAAATCAGAATATACGAAGAATTTCCATGACGCATCTGTCGTATGGGTGTGAATCTGCGTCCTAAAAGCGCTCGTCAGACGATGTAAACACGTGTAGCTGGTATTCCCGATGATGGCGATCTTTTGTTGATTTATCAGGTATGTAGAATAGATATACAGTGTATTTGTAATACACCAGATAGCTCAATAACTATTTTATTGTGATTTTATACTGTTGATGCATTTCTGATCGACTTAATGTGTTGTCTTGTTCAAAACATGAGGAGAGACTGCATTGTTTACATTTAGGCCTATACAATGTACATTGTACATGTAGCTTTATTGCCAGTCCGTTAAATTGTTGATCATTTTCACCAATCGACACGAATCAGTTCATAGTACTTGAACTGACAATATTTAGCTTTACACAGCTGTTTGTTTTTATTTCAATTTGTAAGTAAACAATACAAAGACTGTGTGAAAACAGCTGATTTGATTTTCTGAAAATCAGTACAGTGTAGGCTAAAAGATGCTGATTTCATTTTCTGGAAATTGATGAACAGCTGATTAATACCACCTTTCTACTGTGTTCAAAATTCTTCCATGACAGTTCATTTATATTTTTTACACATTCATCCAGTTGATATATTCAGATGTTTATGCACATTAATTCTTAATTATTACTAGTTTGTTTTTAGAACTCAGTATTATTACTACCATAACACTGTTTGAAATCTTGCCACCTGGGTTCATACTTATGATGCTGTACTATTGGTAATAAAAAAAACCAAATAATAATAAACAAATGACTGCATGTCTCCATCTGATTTTCTCTAAATGAAGAATCTACATTCATGGTCATATATGGTATTGTTTGTGTAGACTGTGCATATGTAACTTTCAAATAAAATTTGAAGTGTTGGTCATTTTACCCATCCATGCATAATATATGTAGACCTTTCACAAAAATGTTCAAATTACTGGTGACATGTCCTTATATGCATGTAAATTAAATCGATGACTTCTCATAATTATATTTTGTTATTTGCAGAGTAATTTGAAAAGTGTCACACTGATTTTAAAAAAAAAAGGGCTGGAAGAAAATGTAAATAAATAACATACATGTATAAGTTCAATAATTTATCATTGAAATAATGACAAATCTGATTATTCTATGAGACAATTCAATTAGAAAAAGTATTTTCAAGTACGAATGGTTTCATTTAATGTTTTAAATTGATTGATATAAACCTATGTTATTATGTTATTTATAAATCTACAATTTTGAATATTGCTCATCAACAAATCAACAATACATGGTATGTTTTAATTCACACTGACTGCACCAGCATTATATCATATCAATCAATCAAATCAGTTGTGTGTGTGTGTGTGTGAGAGAGAGAGAGAGAGAGAGAGAGAGGTGCATTTTTAAGGTCAGGCCGGGTAAAATAAAGGGGTGCAATTAAACTAATATCATGCACATATCAGGGGTGAGGATGCGAATAATTTCAATTCGATCAAACTGAAAAGCTGTATTTGAATTTTTGCAAGATTAAATGCACATATAAACATAATGAAATGTTTATTAAGATAAATAAATTCCATTGACTATCAAATTGTAGAAAATCCTCCATTTCAGTCTTTCAGCCATTTTGATAACAAGTTAAACTTACTGAAATATATATAATTTTCATTTTAGCTGGTACCTGCTTTGTCTTGAGATTTACATAAATGATGTTCTTATTGGTGATCATTTACCCGCACCCTTATCCTGGTGTCATATACAAGATGAAATGATGGAAAGAAAAACCTGAACTTTAGGAACAGGAAGACTGTGTTTTTGAAGAGAGAAGAGGGCCAGAACTAAGAAGTCATACAATAAACACATTGACATCATGAAAAGAAATTGCAATTTTGAGTTTGCATGCATATGTCAGGTTTAAATGTTGTCACAGAATTTTTTTTCAGAAAGCCCCTTTATCTTCGTAAATTAATAAAACAAATGAACCAAATATAATTGTTTCTATATATATAATTTTGTTTGAGAAGTGGAAAGGGGATGGTATGTAAATGGGTGGGAGAGAGAGTCTCTCACATAGGAGAATTCAGACTTATTTAAATTCAATATACCGTATTGATGTGAACCAAAAATGGCTTTTGATCGCCTTGTTGCAGGATTTACACACTCTCTTTCATTTCTCGGTAATGAGAAATGAGCGTTTAGAAATTATTTTGTGAATGAATAGATATGCTAACCCTCCCCCTCTCCTTAATCTTAACCATTCTGCATGTGTTGAATAAAAATAAAAGTCAATTTTAATGAGTGTTTAAATTACAAGTGTAACATGTGTAATACAAAGGTGAATACTGTTGATTGCTTATGGGGGATGGGAAAAGGCCTCATACATGGGCAGATCTACATGTATTGTCCCCGTGGCAAATTCTAATTTAATTCACAATTTACATATATAATAAAACACCATGGTACCTGGCCCCTGGCAAACAGAATAAAGTTACCCCTTTGAACCCCCTCCCCAGAATAATATTAACAGACCCAAGCAGTACTGCTATAGAATATGCAGTCATTGGGCAAAGGCTGCACATAAATAATGAAAAAATACTCTATATCTTATTTTTTAATATTTATTTTGAGAACAATTTAGTTAGTATATTAATATCAGGGGCTTCATTTGTCTCTGTTGACATCTAATCCCTCAAATAATTGTGTACAATTAGCTCTTATATATTTTTCTCCCATTACTAAAAAAATATTAAGAAACTCAACGATAACTCAACGAATGCGGTTAACCAAGACAACTGATACACAACGGTTTTTTATTTACATCCATGATACAACAGAGGAAATGCGGACGATACATCGTAACCATCTTGTCTCTTTTAAAATAAATAAAACAGAAGCACTATGTTTAAATAACCATTTACATAATGTACTGTTGAAACATATCTTAAAATTAATTCGGATTATGTGATAAAATGACATCGCGCCTATATCAAAAGAGTTATCGCTCAAAGAGTTACCTCCCCTTTTGGGATCATTTGTGCGTTTGAAATGTGTATTGATTTGAAAGGACTTCTAGATTGAGAAATTAAATGCAAAAGTTCAAGTGCAAGACGGCTAAAGATATTATTAAACTTGGTATAATTTTCTTCCCTTTTACGAGTTCTTTACAAAAACTGATGCTCATTTGTTGAGAGATGAAGGTTTACTTTGTAATTTTAATGAAAATATACAAAAATGCACTAATTTAGGAACAAGTAGCCAGTTTTTAAAGAAATTTACATAACTAGTAAACTTTACAATTGAATGAGCATTGATTTCTATGATGTATGGATAATTTTGAATATGTTGCCATATTACTTACTCTTAAATTTCTTTGCCTTGCCCTTGAACTTTTTGTCTCATTTTAGCATTGACGATTTTTGTCTAAAAGACGCCCACGTGACCCTAAAAAGTCACGTGACCGACAAATTTAGACATAGTCAAGTAAAGGAGACCCATATCTTTACAATAACACCCAAAATAGTTTAGAACTATTCATTATGCAGAAATGAATAGACAAAAGCAAAACGACCTCCTTTTACTGCTGTTTAAAGCAAAATGTTGCCTTAACTGTCCTGCGTAGTCTCGATAATAATGCGCCAAGCACGACAGTCTGCTAAGAATGACCTATTTTTCATTTACGAGTAAAACAAAAAATACTTGATATTTTTTAAAAGGCGTAAAACATATTTCTACATGCAAATTAATTTTTAATTCAGAAAAAGAAGCATAATATTAATTCTATTAAAAAAGAACTATCCCGCAGAAACGCAGTAACAATATTTAAATGTATATCAAATAACGGATGGCCTTCCGGCGGCCCGTAATAACAAAAGGTTTTTAGTTATGCGGGATATATCCGTTTCATCCTTCCCGCATACTCACACTGCTTTTGCCCTAATCTCAGCGAGATTCGTCTAGACTGGAAATTTGTTGACGGACGTCTCTTCCGAATCTCAGACCAGTACCACACAAAGTGATTTGGGAAAATTTGCCCCAACTTCGGCCGATTGTTTCGATAGAAATACGCTGAATTAAATCAACTGCCCGCTTCAACATTTTACCTTTAACATCCTTTTAACTCCCTTTCAAAATAAAATGTTAGCTTCCTACCGTTAAAAGATTTACATCCCACAAAATATGAACTTGTTTATTTTTCAATTCATTTCCACACTCATTCACACCTCCAATGCTGAAGAGTTCCAGTCAAAGTCATAAATAGACTGTTTCAGAATATGTCGTATTCGTAGTTTTACATAGAAAACTATAATAGGGCAAACAAAAACTTTATAAATGCATCTAGATGTCAAGTTATTTGCCAAACTAATAAAATATGGAACTATAATAAATTAAAAGGAAATATTCGGTATTTATAACTAAACCTTTTAATTTTATAATGTAATATTCATAAAATGATAAGGTTGAAATCTTTGAGTACGATATATTCTGAAACAGGCTATTTGTCCTGGGGCCAAAGTCGTAACAATTATAAAGAATCGTTGACTGCTTCCCCACAAGTTTCAGCTTTCCTGGCTGATTAGTTTC
This sequence comes from Magallana hongkongensis, assembly GCA_015776775.1. Taxonomy (NCBI): domain Eukaryota; kingdom Metazoa; phylum Mollusca; class Bivalvia; order Ostreida; family Ostreidae; genus Magallana; species Magallana hongkongensis. The sequence continues at coordinate 1,604,268 of VIAA01000016.1, forward strand.
TGAGAAGAAGATTTTTAAAGAGTTACTCTATATATTCCTACGTAAAATTTCGACCCATCATTGTGGTCCCACCCTGCCCCGGGGGTTATGATTTTCACAACTTTAAATCAACAATATCTGAGGATGCTTCTATACAAGTTTCAGCTTTCCTGGCTGATTAGTTTTTGAGAAGAAGATTTTTAAACATTTACTCTATATATTCCTATGTCAAACTTTGACCCCCATTGTTGTCCGACCCTACCCCCGGGGGTCAAGATTTTCACAATTTTGAATTTAATAATATTTAATAAAATATGAATAAATCTTACATAGTTAAAATTTGTGTACAATCGATACATTGTTAGAGAGATAAACGTCGTAGTTTTTTGTTTTTTTTGTTTTCCATTCGCTTTCCGTTTTTCCACGTTTAAGCAACACCTCCATGAAATAGTAATGAAAAACTTGAATTTATTCAGGGACCATTTTTCAGGGGTCACTTTTCTTAATGTAGAGGAGTGTGCTTTATGTTATGAAAATGACACTTATTCTTCAGGCAAAGGATCATTTTTATACGTAGAGTAATGCATTACACCCGAATGAATGGTTTTATCTGCAATAATTGTGAAGTGAAAAATCTATGTTGGTGCTATCTTTAATAATTAAAATCTTATGTTAGAATTGATTTTTATTTAAACACTCAGTTCAACTTGTGGAGGTCTGAAAGATGATTGCCATTTTCTTTTGTCACCATAATAACTTAGAAAAAAGAGAAGGCAACAGTCATGGGAGAATAAGGTTAGGGTAAAGATGAAGCTTTAAATCGAAACATGCGACTCCCATATCCAGAGTAGAGAGTATTTAAGCGACCTGTAGCCCTCCTGATAAACTTGTTTAAAATTAAGACATATTTATCACGAATGATGGCATTGCTTCTTCTTTATCATCAAAACTCAACTGGCCTATATATTCTTTTCTATATTTATTTAGAACAATTTGGATATGTCAAGCGAGAAGAACAGACAATGAAAACATTGGCAGCAATGAAACTATTGTTTGAAGATCGGGTGAGAGTTTTTTACTTAAAAATAATGTTAAACTTTTTAAAAGTTCATCCAAACCGAATCTTTTCATTTTTTTATCAACTTCTATGGAAGATTATATCATTCCTGGTAAACTAAAAAACTTGTAATCGCCGAGTGGCCCGGCACAACCACAAACTTACTGCAACCTTATTTTAACGCGTTTCATTGATCCTATGTTTTAAACACCTACAGTTGTAACAGAAATTAGAATCAATCCTTCATTTCTCATCTTTTGATTACATTTACATATTCTCTCTATTCTTGGTTGTTTTTTTGGGGGGAAAAAACGGGTTATTTCTAATTGAATGTCAATTCACTGTGAAATGTCTCCTACAGTTATTCTGTGTATATAATATAGGAACTGTTGTCATCAGTTAGTGTGTAAAAAGTACCTGTTGATAATTTGTCACTTTTTCTGAATTCTAATAAAACAATTAGTGAAAAAAGACGATAAACTGACGTTCTTAATCACTTGCCATCGTATAGTTTTTGTTAAAGCGATTGGGTGGCCTTAAAAGGTTTTCCGAAATCTCCATCAACTTGATGTATATTCGCTGCGCCGCCTTGAGTTCAAATTTCTGTATTCCGTCGTTGTCAAATTATCATATCCGTATTTCAACTCGAACCCTAGTGAAACGTGATCAAAACTGAGTCACAATAAATAGCAAAACGAACATGCATAATTTAAATTCATTTATAATAAACTACAAGTTTGCGGACGCTTAGATAGACGATGTTTTAGTTTTCTTATTTTCCGAGTTTATGCTTGCGCCGGGTACCCCGACCACTAATTTGTTTATCTACCGTTGTTAAACAAAATATAAAAGGGTATTTTTTAATATTACGTTGTTGAATACATTGTTAAGGTTCCTTCAATGTTCACGCCAATTTTCACCCACTTTAAAAGGGAAATATCCGTGTTGTCACAATAATTTCAGAACAACCCTCGTATTTTCGAAGTAGTCAGCAAATAGTGTATGTCTTTTAAAGTTGTTTTCTGGAAAAAAAACAACACTACACCAGAAATGCCAATATTTACAGAAAAGCTTGTTTATATAGTGAATTTTGTTTTAGTTTTATTTTCCGAGTTTATGCTTGCGCTGGGTACCCCGACCACTGATATGTTTATCTACCGTTGTTAAACAAAATATAAAAGGTTTTTTTTTTCAAAATTACGTTGTTTAATACATTGTTTAGGTTCCTTCAATGTTCATGCCAATTTTTAACCTTATTCCCCACTTTAAAACGGAAATATCCGTGTTGTCACAATAATTTCAGAACAACCCTCGTATTTTCGAAGCAGTGAGCAAATAGTGTATGTCTTTAAAAAAAATTCTGAAAAAAACAACACAACACCAGAAATGCCAATATTTACAGAAAAGCTTGTTTATAGAGTGAATTTTCTAAAATTTAAAATTGTTACCTCCATACCTGAACTGGGTTTCCGTCTAAGTTTAAAATAGAAATATATGTGAAAAATGTTTAAAAATATTCCTCCGAAGAACCACTGCACCTGAAATTTACACAAACGCTTGTATTGAGAAAATTCCCCGGACAACAATTAGGGCCCCAGGAGGGGTTTAAAGATTAAAATAGAAATATGTAGGAAAATTGTTTGAAAGTCTTCTAATATAGATATTAAATGCAACAGTTTGGGATATTTTTTATAAATGCATAGGCATCTTTGGAAAATGTAAATTCAAGTTTGTTTAAATTTTTCCCCATGTCTAATACCTTGGCAGCAAGAGGGGTTAAAACTTGACCATAAAGAATGTGTCAAAAAATCTTCTCATAAGGAACTAAAAAGCAACTATTAGTAAAATTACCATACAAAAATCTTTGGCTTTGTGGGTTTTAAATTGTTCAAGCCTTGACCCCCCCCCCCCTCAATCCCCCCCCCTTACCCCGATTATTACTGGACCCTAAGAGGGGTTCAAACGTTTAAAAATCTTCCTCTCGAATACTACAATGCTTAAATAGTGAGATTACTATTCATGCATTCTACGATAATATAGATTGATTTTTTAAAAATCGTGATCCCGGACTATTACTTGAGCCTTAAAGCTGGTTCAAAGTTTTGAGACAGAGCTATATAGGAAAAAAACTTAAAACATTTTGTCCGATTACTAGGGAAACATTAAAAACATATATTTTAAACGCCATTACCCTCAATGTAAAACTTGGGCCCCAAAGTTGGTTCTTAGTTTTAAAAAAAAGTATGTGGAAATGTTTAAAAATCTTTACAAAATACTTCAATTTGCGACATTACTATGCAAGCTTTATTAAATAATGTAGATTCTAAATTAACAAAGCTGAAATCAATGGACTAATACTATGGCCCCAAGAGTTTAACAAAAACATGTATGGGAAAAACGTTTTCAAATTCCTATTCTCTAGATACACAAGGGTTCAGTCTGTGAGATAACTATATTGTAAGTCAACCTGAAATCAATACTGGAGCCCAAAGAAGGGATTCAAATTTTAAATAGAAATCACATATTCTACGAAATAGAATATTACAAGTAACTGTTGTTCAGGTGAGTGGCCCATGGACTTCTTGTTAAGTTAAAATGATGTTATAAAATCGTTTTAGAAGGTTTTTTTGTTTTTAATTTTAGTTGAATATATGTGTTTCGGACATGTTGTCTGTAGGTGGAGGCCCTGCGGAAACTTGAAGTGGATACGTTGATACTGACCAGTCAAATGACCAAGGACGCAGGATTTTATGGCTCCAAAAAGGGGTTACAGTTCCTGGAAAGCAAACCCAATCTGAGGCGAAACTTCTTGACCTCATGTAAAAGTAAATGTAAGGCTTAATATTTGACTAATTATTTCTCATTTGCGTTTCAGCATTTTTAAAGGATACGCATTTGATTAATACAAATTATTAGAAAGTAACTATTAAAGTGTTAAATGTCCTGATACTTGATTTTTTTTTACTAAATGACTACAACCAACATCGAGGCTAATTACATGTATAGGTACTTGTACATGTAGATGGCTTGAAAATATTTCTTATACTAGCAGAAACACACTATGGCAAGTTTCTAGTATGTTTATGTACATTTACTCTATTGTTAAGTCACACACATGAACATATTATCAATGTACATTTCGCAGTTTTGGAAAATATATTCTGTAAACGTTTGATAAAATAATCTGGAAGACTTAAAGGTTCCTTCTAGGTATCTAATAATCGGGTTGCATGGGTGAATGCTATTTATCTACTTAGAGCAGTCTTGTAATTTACAGAGAATATCGTTGGTAAACACGGAAACAAGTTTTCTTTTTAAATCAAGTGAAGATATTCTTATATTGGCTCCTTATAAAACCTCAGATTTACTTCAATTGAGTATGTTTCCTTCCACAATTTTATGGTTTTCAGTCGTATGTTTTATGAAATATTGGCATAAAGACTGGTTATCGTAAAATTTATATTATAGTCTGCCCCAAGATATGTTTGCTGCATATGTCCTTAGTTATTCGATATTAATAAA